>SCLH01000708.1:17681-44915 GCA_004367855.1 Oikopleura vanhoeffeni | reverse complement strand
CTCGCAATCACTATTTCATGCTGATTTAATGCGCGCCATTATTACATTGATTTGGATGAAAATTGAAATATTGAAAAAGGAGCAAAAATCTTAACAATTATAATATTGAAATACTTTCATTTAATGAATTTTTTGCTGTGATTATTATTCTTTGTGATTTGAGACTATCCTATGTCTATAATTTAAAATAAATAAATTATTTTTGCAAGCAAATCCGATATTCTAGAACTAGTTATTCGATAGTAATGAACTTTTTCGGTCGGATACAAGAAAAATAATACCGAATTCGAGACCGTGGTCGAAAATAACTACTGCACCCACAATCCCCTTAAAAATCGTCAAATTATTTTGATCAAACTTATTTCAATCAATTTAGTTCGTAAGTGGCTCTATCACTATGCTTTGTGACTACGTCATCTTTAAACCTCTCATTCCAATGCAGTTTTTATAGTGATCGGATCACTGTGATGCAAAATATAGATAAATTGTAATTATGTTTTCATCTGCATCCACTTCTTTGAACTTGAAAGCCACCTCAAACTCTCAATTTTCGATATCGGTAAATATCGATTTGTTTCTTGTTTCAGAATGTTGAACACGGTAGTTTACCTCGGTATTAAAGATAAGTTTATGAAAACACTAAAGTTTTCAGGAAAAAGTGATAGGAAAGCTTGCCATGTTCATTAATTTTATTCTCCCGGAAAAGCTTAGTGAATTTACTTTATTTTGAATAAATCTTCGAATTAAATGTATTTTGCACTCTTAATAAAAAATAACATTATTATGAAGTTTATTGTGGTTTTAGATGAAAATTCCGAAATGATTTAAACAAAGTGAAACATTTGTACTCTCAAGATTATTCAATATTTTTGCGGTTTTTTGTATTCTGCTTATCATATTTATAAACTACATAAACTACAGTATAAAATAGAGAGTGTTCTAGCTTGAAACGGTTCAGTTGTCAAGTTGCTCTTTTTGAACAGAAAATATACAGCATGTCATTTTCTTATCTGGAATGAAAGACAACTTACGATTACTATCTTGAAAATATCACAAAGATATGTAGTAAGATGAAATTGAAAAATATCCGAAACGTCGTGATAAAATATTTTCAAAAATATTTATTCCGAAGGATACTTTATATAAAAAGCGCCTTACTGGAGAAGCCCTTGTTGGTCAACGCCATTATTTCTGGCCCTCTCATTGGTCCAACGCGGATCATATGCGAACGTGCAACGCCGGACCTTGAGATCTCCTTCTACCATATATACGTATATTTTCACCAGAACTTAACATTCAGAAAATTTATAATTTTTTTTGAATGCATTATTTATTATTTATTTTAACTTTTCAGTCCAAATAAGCAAAAATTATTTAAAACTCTAGAATACTGCGTGAACAGATTTGTATATTTTCACCAAAAATAATTAATGTTGAATTTTGCTTGATAATGAATAAACAACAGTACTCGCAAACCAGAAAATAAATAAATTATGTTACGGTACCATTGTTACCAAAATATATTGATTAATTATTTATGTCATTAACTCGTAGACTTACTTTCAGCCAACTAGTTGCCATACATCCTTTAATCGCACGTTACGACGCTAAATCATTAATGACAAGATCATTTACAAAGTTATCGATAAACTTTGAAACTAAATGACGTGTGTGCGTTTTTTTTTGAAAATTGTCACTGTATGACAGTACTTATTTTTGCAAAAAATTTTCGGAATCACCACATAAAACCTTTCCCCGATTTTCAAGTTTTTAGTATCAAAATGACCGTGCACANAAAAAAAATGATAAATTCGTTACAAGGACAAAGTTATAGGGAAAAAGGTTGTTTGGCCGTTGCTATTTCAGGGTTTCTCGTTTTTTTAAGTTAAAACCCCGAAAATGGCCTTAAATGAAATAAAAGTGTGAGACGGTGTGAGGAAAAAATAAATAAACGTGATTCAAACATATCAGATGTCTGCAGGGCAGTACACAAAGTAAAGTTTTCATATGAAGCAGGGCGGAAAAGCCGTCCTAAACCCTACAAAGCTTTAATTATGCTTAAAATGAGTGCAAAGGTTTAAGACCGTGGTGTGAGTATTTGCGACCAATCAGCTGCCTCCAAACAGCTACAGGGCATAATTGTCCTTATATGGTGATGTAGAGATTTAAGAGAGAAAATTTTGCCAAAAAATTAATTCAAGATTTTGGAAACGTTTCCAAGAAAAAATCTTTATCTTTGTTGAGTTTTGATTTTCAAAGCGTTAATTCACTGTTTTTTGTCAATTTCCTAAAAAAATGGCAGGGAAAAGTTTTGCTAAATCATAGTTTTGTTATTTTCGAACTAAGAAGCTCACAAAGTAGCTTATATTGATCGCAAGCGTTAGACAAAGGGGGGGAAATGTCACAAATTTATTCCGTTATATCAGATGACTACAAGACTCAAAAACCAAAGAAAAACTGACTTCAAAGATAGGGAACAAAATATCGAAGAAATTTTTGAATTTTGAAAAAACAAATTAGACATTTTGTTGATAATCAAAAATGAGTAGCCGAGCCAAAATTTGAGGCCATTCACATGTCTAGAACATTTTTTATTTAACCCGAAACGGCAAAAACTGCAAAATACGGATCTCTACGTTATGGCCCCTGATATTATGTATTGCGATTCTAAAACCGTATTTTAAAGACAATTTGTGTTGATTTTTTGTGCTTATTTGATAAAATTCGATCTCAGTAGCGGTGAAGAGCAAAAAATTTAAAGTCCACGAAATTAATTATCAAGGACAAAAATTATGAGAGAGTTCTTATATTATTATGACAGACAGTTTTTTAGACAAGGTTACTTATTACGAAAATTTGGAGTCAAATTACACCATTTGAACGTTTTATGATTTTAATGAAAATCTGGTATTAATTTGCTGATTTTGGTCAATTTTTTTAAACGGTCTGTATGATGCTCGTCAGACTTCGATTTCAAACCACACCGGCCGTTGCCCGGAACACCATTAGATCGCATTCTTAAGCGACCGCGTAACTCATTGATGGACAAGACCAGTAAACAGTTTATCGTAGAACTGTGAAAACAAAATGACGTTGGTCGCTTTTTTTTTTAAAATTTTTACCTGTTAGACAGTAGTTTATTCTTTTGCTAAGGTACACGTTTATCTATGTATCAGTCATAGCCCGAAAAAGAAGCACCGTCAACCACGTCAAATCGTTAAGGATAGTGTGGGTAACATAAGTAGGTACTGCGGTTTTGGTTGGTTTTCCCAAAATTGCTTGGATCAATTTTTGAAGAAGTGAGTGGTTCTTTAGAACTTTTTAAGACTTTTTCTGATTAAAGTAGCACTCAAAGTCCCCAAAGGCGGATCTACTGGTTGAAACCTTTCAAGATTAGGTTCTAAGGTTTTGGGTGCAAAGTAAGAGAGCATAATCAGGTGATCAAATTACGCCGAAAATTTTTGGGCCAGATCAACACTCCGTAATGTGAAGAAAGTTTTGCACATAAATAATATTTTTCAAAACACGTCACTGAGTCTGTTATTTTCGCACAAATAAAGATTTATCTATGACAATATTCAGAAACCGTTCATTTTTGAATTTGATGATCCGTCACCTGGATTGTTAATTCGGACATTGGGTATATGAGAAAAGTAAGTTCTTAAAAACGTTTTGAAGGTTTGAACCCTGGAATTTTTATGACGTATTTGGAAGACTTTTTAATTTACTGTACCTAATGAGCTTGTTTTCAAAAGTACTGCAAATCCCGTGGAAGACCCCATTAAAAACGTACACGAAATTTCAAGACTGTTTATTGCATTTGTAAATTGGCCTCCGTTTAAATAATGGCAGTGTCCAGAAGTCCAAACTGTTCCGGAAAAACAACTGAATAAGCATAAAGTGAATCAGTGAGTTATGGCCGGATAGCGTGGTCTTTCTTTCTTCTCAAACATGAGAAATTAGATTCCAAAATAATTTAAGAGTCCATTATACTAAGAGAATTTGTAGAAAATCAATAGATTATTTCTAGACAGGAATGCGAGGGAAATTATTTGAAGTGTTTATATGAAGGTATGTGCAGAGTATAATTAAGGTATTTCATCTTTATTATTGCCACTTGTCTCTTAACAAAGGGTAAGTTTTGCACACTTTTATTGGTTTTCTTATCCCTCATTGAAATGCCTTTAAATGTCGTTTTAAAAAATATATTTTTCTTCTTCATTTGAATAGCAAAATTGGTGAATATTAAGTTGGCTTAAGCTAAGCTTGAAAATGAATGTGACTAAGGTGGAAAACTTGCTAAATTATGCGCCGATTTAAAACAGTTGCGTGTGGCAACGCGTTGGCTAAAATCGAGTCTGGGTAGAGATTCATGTCTAAAGTCTACGAGTTAACCTAAAGGTAGCTTAATTATTTTTTTAACAAGAAAAAACTTCGAAAAAATTCTAGATTGAATTTAACAAATAAAAAAAACAGTAAATCAGTGTTATAGGAGTCAAAACTGGACCAAAAATTCAAAAAAAATGAGAAACGTTTTAAACACCTGTAATTTTTCATTGTTTGAAAATTTTGAGTCCTATTACATTCTTTGCAAAAAATCACCTTTTTGAACTTTCGGGGTTTCTGAGCATTCACTATAATTAAAAAATATTTACCGTTTTGACGATATTAAACTAGTTTTCCAATGAATTTAAGCTTACTGATAAAGTTTCTCATGAAGGGACAAACAAGTCCGCTTGTTTTCTATTTTTTACCTGATTTTCAGTTTTTCCTTGGTTTTTGAGTCTTGTAGACATCTGATATGACGGAATAAATTTGTGAAATTCCCCCTCTCCTTTCTCTTTAGAACGTTAACGCTTGCGATCAATATACGCTACTTTGTGAGCTTCTAAGTCCGAAAATAACAAAATTATGATTTAGCAAAACTTTTCTCTACCATTTTTATAGGAAATTGACAAAAAACAGTAAATTAGAGCTTTGAAAGTCAAAACTCAACAAAAATAAACATTTTTTCTTGGAAACGTTTCCAAAATCTTGATTTATTAATTTTTGGCAAAATTGTGGGTCCTTAATACTCTTAAATCTCTAAATCACCATATGACGACAATTATGCCCTGTAGCTGTTTGTAGGCAGCTGATTGGTCGCAAATACTCACACCACGGTCTTAAACCTTTGCGCTCATTTTAAGCATAATTATAGCTTTGTAGGGTTAAGGACGGCTTTTTCCGCCCTGCTTCATATGAAAACTTTACTTTGTGTACTGCCCTGTAGACATCTGATATGTTTGAATCACGTTCAATTATTTTTTCCTCACACCGTCTCACACTTTTATTTAAGGCCATTTTCGGGGTTTTAATTTAAAAAACCGATAAACCCTGAAATAGCAACGGCCAAACAACCTTTTTCCCTATAACTTTGTCCTTGTAACGAATTTATCATTTTTTTTNTTTTTTTTCGACTTTTCTTCTAGTCCCGTGTGCCCGGTCATTTTGATACTAAAAACTTGAAAATCGGAGACATCATTTTTTTTTCCACAGATTGAATTTTAAATCCACCAATAAGCATTAGGGGTCGGCGGAGTTGTGTGTTTACAAGTGCCCTATTAATAAAACGATAAAAATTGTACAAATTACTTTAAATCTTAACTTAAAATTCTTAAGGTTTTTGAAAAGCAGGCTAGCAAAAATGGCAGGGGGTTTTTTAACAAAAAAGTTTTTTAACAAAAAAGTTTTTTAACAAAAAATTTTCTACCAAAACATTTTTTAACAAAACAAAACATTTTTTAACAAAACAAAATATTTTTTAACAAAACAATCATTTTTTTACAAAAAAACATATTTTCCCGATATAAAATTTTGAACTTTTTAAGACGTTTTTGCGTTTATTTTTGTAACTGTTTAATAATTTATGATGAGAAAGACGCTTAAACATGTGATGGACTCAGAAAATAAAGATTTAGAAAAGTTTGGCGGCTAAAATATTTATCAAAGCAGGGAAAAATGCCTCAGGAATTCTACATTTAAATTTTTCTTGCCTTTTACTTGTGACCTTATAAAATGTCAATTTATTTTTACAAAAAATGACCAAATAGATTTATCAAATATAATAATTCAACTGTTTTCGGCTGTTTATTCTAGATCGAGAGGAAAGTGGAAGCAAAATGGTTAAGAATGTTTCAGAACAGGAATGTTACGAAAAAGTGCATCTGCTTATGAGTCACTGAGAGTTAATAATGCGAAGAATTGTGGGGCGCGAGTTCCGAGTTTTTCAAAATGGACCCACTTTAGAATAGTGTAAATCAAGCGGTGGTTGTTTTGGGGTTCGTTCAGATTCTGCGTTCTTAAGGATTTGATGAAGAGGCATATGTTTTTACGGCGTTCATAGTTAAGACCTGAAGGCTTTTTGCAAAGTACTCTGAATTGGGTGTATGAAATGGTTTGAGCTCTCAGTGCGTCCCAACGAACCCGCTAGAGGCAGCAAACCGGGCCATGTGCAGGCTCAAAAATTTTTTTGCTTGGTCATAGAAAGAAATACTGTTATAGTGTACAACTCGTGGCATGGCAAAACTTTTTCTTCGGAAAAGTCTATGGTTATTGTTAAAAAATATGGTCGTTGTTCCTGCCGGGACGACCCTATTTTTAAACCCTAATCCTAGCGGCTAGGGCCAGCCTTTTCTCAAGAAACAGCTTTGCGCGTCGTTCTATTACCGTGTTACCACTGGACACGAGTTTACCTAACCTTTAGTTCTAATACTTTCAGATTAGGATGATATTCCAGTATACACATAAAATTTATAGTGTTACACTCCTAATCTGGCAAAATTTTTTCAACAAAAAAACTAGGGTTGTTGCAAGAAGACAATGGGGTTCCTACGGGAACCCTACAATCTTTCTCACCCCAAACCCTTATTTTTTTCCATGACAAAGAAGTTTTGCACGGTTTTTATACCGTGTTATACTGGGCACGAGTTTTCGAATTTTCGTTAAGAAAAATGTTTCTCCCATTTGCTGTACTTTATTAATTAAGCATAATTATTTAGATTGCTTTTTTCAAAACAAACTAATTAAATGCAACCGAGATAAATTTTTGTGTTGGGATTTTGCACCTCCCAACAAAATGTGTGTTCTTTGGATGGTTTGAAACCCAAATGTTTTTTTGTGAAAACAATGTTTTTTTGTGTTAAAAAATGATTTTTTTGTTTAAAAAATGTTTTTTTAAAAATGTTTTTGTTAATCTGTTTTTTTAAAAAAATGTTTTGTTGGAAAATGTTTGTTATATAATGTTTTTTTGTTTAAAAAATGTTTTTTCCCAGCAAAAACGTGTCCATGATACAATATATGCTATTATTAGGCCTAACGTGCAGAAAATTAGGTACCCGAAAACGAAAAAATTGATTTAGGACCACCCGCAGCAGCGCCAACGAGCGATCACACCAAAAAGATTGTGCAACATTTTTCAGCACCAAAAACTTCGTGAGCACCTTATTTTTCAGATTGATACAACTGTACTATCACGACCTTTTTCGGGTACCAGATTTTTTGCTCCACAGCCCTTATAAATCATAAGTTATAATACTCTTTAATTTATAGACATATTTTTCTTGTCTGCTTTTAAAAATATAATAACTCAAGTAGTAAAGAAATTTGTAATTTGTTTGATTTAACACATAATAAACTTCGTATTTTTTTAGTTTGACCTTAAAATCACTCTTTTTTGACAATCTTTTTGTGAAAACCATCTTCCTTAAATGAGCGTTTTTTTTTAAATTTCAAAAAAAAAATTATTTCAAATTTCTATACGAAAGGTTTCTATAACAAATTATTATATTTAATCTCGTGACTTTGCTATTTCTGCTGGGCATTTTTGGCATTAATGTTTATCTTTACAAAGAAAAGGTTTCTTGAAAACAATCCGAAGTTTTTTCAAGTGAAACAGTTGTTGTATCTATCTCAAGTTTAATTTTTATTCAAATATTGTACTTTTTTAACATAAAATTTGTCTTCAGGTGTGTTTTATAGCGTTTTTATATCCAAAGATAATGATTAGTTTGATTAGATTAAATGAATGAAAATTTACGATTTTACAAGATTACCTGCCCTTAAAACAACCTGTGCTTTATTTTACTTAATTTTAAATGCAATTGCCCTCGGAAAATTAACATAAACAGTCGTTCAAATAAAATATTTATTTTTGTTTTTATTTTGATCAAAAAACAGTGCATGATCGAAAAATCAGCGTTTTTTTAAAACCTTGATTTTAAGTTACAAAATGTACAATTACAGAATAGCATGATTAACAATATAATAGTTTAAAATAGTACAGTAAAACTCGGAAAATTTCGGCAATCTATGATTCGATTTATACAATTTATAGTAAAAAGTGGACAAAACCAAAGTTTTTTCTATTGCAAATTTTCCAATTATTTATTGGTGATAAAAAAATAGGATCATTATTGTGATCTAATGTTGAACATGACATAAATTGACCTCAATGAATGGTTTTATGCACTTAATTTTATACGGTGATAAAGGTATGAGGTTGCAAGAAAGTTGGTGGAATTTTGTATTCTGAAATCGAAAAGTCGAGTGTAAAATGTAAAAAAAATGAAAACGTAAAAAAAATGTATTTCAAAATTAATTAATAAAATATTGAAAAAATTTTAATGCATGAAAAAAACATTCAGAAAATTTTGGTTTACCAATCTATCTGATGATTTTTAAATACGATCCGGCATAAAAACAGGATATCGCAATTTGTTTATGTTTTCATGTGTTTACATTTTACCCCAGACCCAGATCAAACAATAATAATTTGACCTTGATCCTCAGTATCCTCTTCCTTCAGAATCTTCTCTTCCGAATCGGAATTGCTCGAAGTTGATGTGCCGTAGTTTGATAACGATCCGTTCCCTGGCGAGTTTTTCGGGTTGGATTCGCTCAGATTGGCAGCGTTATTTGAAGTCGAGATAAAAGCATGAACCCGTTTTTGCATTTCGACTAGATTTTGAAGGGCAGAAGAGGCATCAATAGTCGCCCTGCCCCCTAAAAGAAGCCTTTGCTGGGCCATGGCTTGAAATTGATGATGTTGGGCAAGAATTTGCTGCTGGGCCAAATGTGCTTGTTGAAACTGGGCGGCCTGTTGAATCGCTCTTTGTTGAAAGGCGAGTTTTTGGTAGAGGGCGAGATTAAGGGGGTTTTGGTGTGGAGTAAATCCATTCGAAAGATGTGAAAATGGGTTAATTGGAGGCGAATTTGCAGAGAGGTTTGGCAAAACTGTAGAAGTTCGAGGAGACTGTTCTTTTTGCATAAGCGAATCTATTGAAAAAGTATTTTTTTCAATCGAAGGGGTTCTGGAGCCCAATTCAGGAGACTGATTTCCATCATTTCCGAAAATTTCTCGTTTTGGCGTTCGTTGAAATTGATCAAAATATTTATACGCAGGCTCAAGCTGAGCTGGAGTAGGTTTTTCAGGTGAAGTATCTGAATCATCATCCATAATTTGCACCCGTTTTCCGCCAACGACCTTAAATCGCTTTCGTCTTCGTAAAAACGACCCGTTTTCGAACATATCACCACAAGATGGGTGTAGAGACCAATAAGAGCCTTTTCCTGGCTTATCTTGTCGTCTGGGAATTTTTATGAAGCAATCGTTAAAACTCAAGTTGTGTCGGAGAGAATTTTGCCATCGCTGAGTGTTTTTTCGATAATAAGGAAATCTGTCCATGATAAATTTGTAGATTTCTGAAAGAGTCATCATTTTATCACTGCAGGATTGAATCGCCATAGCTGTGAGAGCTATGTAGGAATATGGTGGTTTTTGGTCTCCATAGCTCTCTCTGCTTGGTCTCGGCATTTTTTCGGTTTTGGAGTTAAATCTCTTTTTTCGAATTTTCAATCAATATTTTTTCTGAAAGTGTTTTGTATGTCTGTGCTAGAATTCTCAAAAATTTTGTCTTTGAGATATTTAACTCGTTAGCGCCAGATGAAAAAGAAAATTGTTGGTGTTTTTATACACAATTATCAAATAGTGATTTCGTACTTTGTGTATTTTTGATGGACAGAGAGTTACTTTAACTGGTGGCCCTTAATGATTAACCCTCTTGTGCGACCTCCTTAGACAGCACCTCATAACTCCAGAACTCTCGCCTAATTGATCAATCACTAGCGCCAGCCTGCGGATATTTTTCCCTTCCAACGAGTCAGATTTTTTTTGTGAATGAGACGTACAAACCTTTATGCTAACAAGAAAAAATGAGACAACTCGTTTTGACCAATCATAATGTCCTAATAGAATTAATTAGTAAAATTACGATAGTGCATCAGGTGCCTAATTACTTATTACGGTAAGAGAATTTAGTAGGTGAAGTTGTATCTAAAAAGCCTTGGTGAAAACATCAGATATATTTGTTTTATAAAATATTTTTTATAAAAATATTCAAAAAAAGCATTACTTATGAATACAATCTGGGTAAAAAACTTTGTAAAAACACTAAATATATTTGTTTTATTTTAATATTAAAAATATTTTTAATAATTTATTTACTGCAACGTTTCGCGTTTCGCATCATCAAGCTGTTTTGAAAGAAACTTTGATTTTGAGTTTCAAGACTACAAAAAGTACAAAGTCGTAGAACAGTTGAATTCAGGAATAAAATAGTAGGGCTAAATAGGACTAATTTTTATTAATAAAAATATTTCAAATTATTTTCAAATAAAAATAAAAATTTATTAATTAAAAAAATTAATACAAACTTATAAATTTAGCCCAAACTGATTTTGTTTGGTGCACTGGAAAAGTCAGCCTAAAATAAACAATAAATTTCGATTTAAAATTTTTTTTTTTTCAATTTGAACGAAAATTAACATCCGCTAATTTTCTGACGCAATGTGCAGCACATAATGTGCTTCAACATTATATTTGACTTCACACGTCAAGGAGTTAAAAATAAATAATAAAAGATGATTTGAACTCGAAATCATTTCTTTGGCCGCTTATAGCAAAAAACAAAAAAAATATTTCGGCTCAAAAATATTCAAAAATACCGCATCTGTGACCATTAGATCCAAATAAGTTTTTGAGATCAAAAACCTCAAAAATACTTAAAAAATATTGAGTAATAAAAATAAAATTGAAAATAGGATTAAATTTATTAAATTAAATGTACTTAATCTCTGACGAGCACCCCCAAGTCGGATTTATTGATTATTTTTATTGGGAAATTTTGTTGGTTATATACATAATCATAAAAAATAGGGACATAACGCGGAAATAGACGCACACCCAACACAATAAAATTTAATTATTAGGAATCGTTTACATCATAAGAATGGAATCAGAAATTGTTTCATTTTGTATTTTGGTAACTTTTACAGCTCGAGATACGGATATTAAAAATATATTACTTTTCTTTACCAAAGTAAATAGGGTGTCAAAACCGTTTGCATTACGGCTTTTGGAAACGACTCCTCTAATTGAGGTCTTAGATAGCTCAAGATGATCACACATATATTGAGAGCAAAAACAAAAGAAAATTGAAAAGAGCAATCAACATGCATTTTTTTTTATTTTTACTATCTGTATTTTTGCCTTAAAATCTCAAAAATAACGTTATATTGATATCGAAGCCAATTGAAATTAAATTTCTTTCGGCCTGAAAAAACAAACGTAAGAACGGCATTTCTCACGGTTTTCAAAAAATTTAATTTTCAAATTAAATATTTTACAAAATTTAAGTTCTCGGAAATTGCTAAGGATTTGAATATTGCAGAATTATTATTTCCCTTAATGTTGTTATTCTAGAACCTTTTTAATATAAACCGATTAACCCCAAAATCTGGCTTAAAGTTTATCATGAACACTTAGTAGTCGACGATAATCAATCAAACGATAACCTTATAAGTTGTCTCTTTATACAGACAGAATATATTTTGAGAATAAATTGTGCGTCAATTTTCAAAAAGGTATGCCGGTCAGTTTTATGATTATATCACCATTAAGTTAACAAAAATAATTTAAGAAATTAAATATTAAATCATTAATCTTATTTATACCGCACGACGAATGCTGAGCACGTATTGTTTTTAGTCTTTTTTTTCAATAATGATAGAACTTTATTGGTAAAGATTTATGGAACAGAAACATAAATAGAGGATGAGAAATGAAGTTTTAGTCACCCCGTATGACAGATTTGGTTACGATTTATGAGTTAGACTTTTGTCGTTAATTTGCAATAAACTCAGTGAAAAGATGCCGAAGCATTTCACAAGGTTTACAGGTCACCCGCTGTATGAACAACAATTTTATCGATAAATTGCCGTCTTGCTTCTTTTTTCGAAAACTTACTTTCCGCCGATCAGAACGTTTGAATGTGAAAACACGTAGGTGTTTTAATAATTTAAATACTCATAGACCAATAATCGTGCTATGTCTGGTTTGTTAAAAAACGTAAAAAGGGAACAAAAATAGTACATGCTGTATAACTTTTATAAAATAGGTAAAATTTAAGTTTGAAATTATATTTCGGAAATCTTTGCAATTATAATATTTATATTCTTGGATAATTTTTCGAAAGAGCATAAATTGCTGCAATATATTTTTTTTTAAATTATCCAGTAAGATGAAAAAGATTGAAATGCCGTAAAAATGAGACATTTTAAAGCAACTTCGAATAATTTTCCGGTATGAAACAGAAATTGCTACCTCAAAATATCTCCAGCTTATCTGATTAAAACTATGATTGATGATCGCCCTAATTAACACATTTTAACTATTAACGACTAAACAATTTTCAGCATTATTACGCTCCATATTATCAATTTAAAAATTCATGCTGATTTAATTATTTTCGCCTGAAAAATATGACGTGAAGATTTTAGAACTTAATACTGTATTCGTAAACCGAACCTACGCTGGAATGAGTGAAAATATTTGGTAATAAAGCGCCTCTCCAAAAACAGCTCTTTATTACGGGAAACTAAAAGTTATTAACTATTTTGGTGAGAGACCAGCGCAATATTAATAAAACTTATCGGTGAATTTTGTCCAAAATTTTTTCTGAAATTTATGTTCTATAATTTGAACTAACAACTTTATGTATCAAAACTTCCACAAAATGGCGCTATCGAAAACAAACGCTCGATGAATAAATCTCCCACGATTATTTTTTGCCTTAGTTGCTCAAAATTCTATTGAAATATTTCAGAGGAAACCATCTTCGTTCAGATTTAATCGTCAAGCGTTCTTATCATATCAGCAATATGCTATATCAAAATAGGTAAAACCTATTAGGTATATCAAAATGTCAGAACTTTTTCAAGCTTCTTTTTTGTTGAATAAAACTTTTTTATTATTGTTATAAAACTCGTTATTATTGTTAAACTATACTTTAAAGTATGAACACGAAAATCGTTTTATTATCGACGATGAAAAATAATTATGCCATTTCAAAATGTGAATATCCCAGTTGATACTAAAGAATAAATTAAGATTATCGAGGTGTTCGTCGCTAAAAAGCTTAAAATTGGGGTATTCAATGGCCAATTGCCGAAAAAGTACAAGTTGTTTGATCAAATATTACTTCCCTTTGATATATTTGAACAAAAATCTTGCCTCTTAAAAATCGAATTTGACGGATGGTTCGTCGAATAAAAAACTTACGGAATGATTTTTCTAAAATGTATCTCCTCCCTGATCGTTCAAGGTAGAACAATGATTTATGACTTAATTTAACCGGAAAGAACGTGAGCAGCTTACCTAGCGGAGTTTTGGAAAAGATAATCTTTTAAGATTTAAAGATTCTTGAAATTGGCTTCAGAATCATGTAAAAAAGTATTTTGAACCTATTTTCGGGATCTTAATTAAAATGTATCTCCTCCCTGGATTTAAAAGTTACAAATTCCAAAGCCACATGAATCTGTAGCTGAAGAGTTCGTGCAGATCACATAAGAAAGTTTTGTCCAAATCTCTTTCTATAAATCTTGCTTTAATTCTCAAAAATCAAGAAATTTCAACTTATTTCCTACAAAATATTTTTTAAACCAAGAAAAGTGCTTTCCTGACTGACGATTTGAAATAAGGAACTTCAAAACTAAAAAATGGGTATCAATGTTTTTAAACTATCTTGTAGAGAATTTTTTCTGGTCATTTTAAGACTCAGGATTTTTTTAGTTTTTGAAATTTTTCCAAAAAATATTGATTTGCAGGTTAAATTTTTATGTTTTAAGTTTTTCTGCTATATTTGTTTTTTTTTGTAAACAAGAGTTTAGTATTTTTCGGCTATGTTTATTTTGATTTAAAGCAAACCGACCACCTCGACAACCGTAGAGACTTGAAACTACCTTAGCAAAAATCCCCTCTATGAAATCTCAAAAATCATTGTGGTTGACCGGGTTGTCGGTTTGCTCTAAATAAAAATCCCCCTAGCCGAAAAATACTTAACCCCTGTTTTCAGAAAAAAACAATGATAGCTCTTAATTAGACGCTTTTTAGAGCAGAAAAACTGAAGGCAAGAAAATTTGACCTTCAAATCAATATTTTTTGAAAAAATTTTAAAAATGAAAAAAAATCCTTTGTCTTAAAATGACCAAAAAAAATTCTCTACAGGATAGCTTAAAAACATTGATACCCATTTCGAGTTTTGAAATTCCTTATTGAAATTCCTTAATTCAAAAACTTCTAATTGTCTATATTTTCATAAAAAAAACCATTGCAATTAACTTCGGAATTTTCCGATAAAAATTTAGGTGAAATCTAAATTTTTCATGATTATGCACTCTTGCTTAGAAAATTACCTAAGCGAGTACAGATAACACTGAATAGTCTGGTGACAATACGATTATAACCTCTACTGCCTGTAAGCTAAAATTGTACTGCGAGTAAAACACATATATCGAAGATAATACTTCGTCCTGATTTTTCACTCATGCGTCATAACTGTGACGTCAGAGAAGATAGTGACCGATCAAATCACACAATTATTTAAATAAGTTGACGATCGTGTGATTTGATTGGTCACTATCGTTCCTGACATCGTGTGAGTGAAAAAGCAGGCCGATAGATAAGCTTCGATATATTTAATAAGATTTAATGAACTAAGTTATTAAGAAGTTTTAATAAGTGCTTTAATATCACACTGTAGCTTGGACATTAACAAATGGTAAACATTAACAATTTAGTAAAAATGATTAAGGCGGCCTTAATAAGCCCTTCCGTTCTCTACGAGTTTATTTTATAGGGCATATATAAGTAGGCCACTTTAAATTACGATCTTCGGGAAACTCCAGAAATCTGACAAATAGATTAGTTTTTTATCTTATTTAACAATCAATTATCATCACTCGGCGAATGCTCAATTTTTACTATCAGTTGCGAACAAGGTACGTGTATATTAGTACAATTTTTAATTAACTGCGCAAGTTTCTTTATGGGATTCTCAAATATTAGATAGAAAGTATTTTAAAGTTTCAAGAACTTACAAGAAAGTTATCGAAAAATATGTATTCAAAGGACGTTTCAACTGCGACTAAATCAAAAAGGGGGGTAAATGTGAAAGGGCGCCGTTGTCATACAACCTTTATTAGTAAAGGATTATATAACGTATATCAATTACGATCCCCGGGTGCATAAAACGACTCTTTTTTCTCAGAGAATATTTTTCCATTTTTGGACAATCATTACGTGAACTACTCGTTTTCCTAGGATGCCAATCTTAATGATTTTGTGCGAAAAAACGAAAATTTATTTTATGTAATTGTTCTAAAAAATTTCAAAAGTTTTTTAATTTTTTTTTCAAAATACGGGGTTTCCAAATCACCGAAAGTGACCCATTATGAGTATCAAACGAAACTTTAGAAAATTATGATACAAATGGCAGGAAAATGAAAATTGAAAACTTCGATTACTATCAATTTTCCAAAGTTAAAATTTTCTATGAGACAAAAAGTGGCGTTGTGCACATGGGGATTGTTATCGATATGTTATACTGGCAAAATGTATCAAAAAAATTCTTTTAACTTTTTTGAAATCCTTACCATTAATTGATCCCCAAACACTGTAGGTTTGATGCATTCGAATAAAAACACTATAATTGTATTGTCTCGGAAAAAAGGTCTGTGTATTTTCTTATGTTTAATATAAATATACAGTATACTGTATACTAATGTAAGTGATTGTACTAAAAGGCCCAATTGACAAGCAGCGACTATAACAAGTCAATTAAGAAATTAACTGAACCTGAAATTCTTACAATTGTTCTGTCACGATAAAGAACAGTGTGATGTCTTGTTTTTCCTATCCAAAAATAAGTGGTATTATTAATGTTTTTGGTCTTATTTTCTGTGACAATTATTTATTTTACAAGTGCCAGAGATAAGTCAAAAAATAAGAATGGAAATAGAAAGAATAGTTTAGAATAGTTACACCTGAAATCAAAAGATGGCCTTTTACCGCATTTCTTGCTTCAAATAAACAAAATAACAGACCTTCAAAATACAAAAAAAAATTCGTAAAGACTGACCTATTTCTTCCTAGGAAAATTATTGCGTATATATTATTTTAGCTAAGTTCATAACTTTTTCCGTAATGTAAGTTTTTGACTCACTCACAAATATAAGCATTGAAACCCATAAGTTACGGGCCATAACAAACATAAGCTCTTTTGGCCGGACTTTGAGCGCGTATTATAAGAAAACTATTCCCGATATAAGCGAAACTTTATTCTCTCAAGATTTATACAAATAATTTGAATAACAAGATGATAAAAATCGATTTTACTGCTGATTTTTTCCGAGTGTCCCTTGAAAAAACATATTTGGGCAAATTTCAAAATGTACCATAGAAATTTAACGGTTTATTGCCTATTCTAGAAACTAATCGGAATACAACTGAAGTACGAAATGTTCTCTACCTGTATTAGCCACAAACAAAAGTCGTCATAATTTGATCAATATTCAAATTTCATGAATTATACAGTATGTATTTTTTTACTCTTGCGACATCTCAATGCCGACACCTGATCCCTCCCTACTTATAACATACTGAGTTTGAAACTTAGTATTTTCATTCACAGGGGGGTGTCAGGTGTCGGCATTTAGATTTCGCAAGAAAAAAAAGTACATACTGTACAATTATTGTACTACAAATTGTAGTCTATTATAGTCTATTATAGACTATATTATATAGTATATCTAAAATTATGCTTGCTGGCGCTAGTTTTTTCGAGGCCAACCCGTTAAACTATAGTGACGGTCAACTATGAATTTAGAAAATAAGATGTTTTAACCTTATTATAATGAACGATCTGTGTTTGACGCAAAACTTCGAAAGCAGATCGATTATCGTTTTTTGTATTCGGACCTTGTGAAAATATTACGATTCCAAACAAATGGCCATCTTTACCCAGAATCCGCAGCTTTATGGTTGGACCACTTTCATAATAACCCTCATCTATCTCTCAAGCTGCATACCTTAAAAAAGGGACATTTTATTTTCTCAAATTTTTTTCCCATAAGATATTAAATGTTGAAAAGTTGTTTAAAACACCCATCTGTGACCATTATTCGTAAACTAACTTTAGAATTGTAAAAAATATTATTTTTTCTTTGCCGAAATTTTTTTTCGTAAAGAGAACTTGTCATGTTCAAATATTTTAGGCCAGTTAAGGAGGTACCAGCAGCACCGGGTGTCTAATAATTATTATCGCAAAAACACAAAGTAAAATACACAGCTGCAAATGTTTAAATTAAAACATCAAATAGAAATCCATCAGAGAGCGCAAAAAGTCTCTTTGGACGAAAATGAGTTTGAGAAATATTTTTCTATTTAGTAATTATCCGAACAGGCTGTCATCTTTATTTCTTAATTAAATAGATAGTTTAGTGCAAAACTAAATCATAATGTTTATGTACATTGCAAAATACTAAGCACCCATGCGTTTTAAACACGACTAGAAACATCTTTTTTTTTGTAATTTCTCAAAATTATATTTTTTTTAAACAATCAAAAAAATGCACTGTAGTTATTCATTTTAAAATAAAATTTGTCATATTAGAAACTTCATATTTTTAAGTGGTAATATATCCCCTATTCACACTTTTGTTAATATCCCGGCCCTACTACTTAAAAACACACTACGTTTCCTAATCAGGGCCGGGATATTAACAAAAGTGTGAATAGGGGATATAACTTAACTTAAGTTGTAGAATAATATAACTTGTATAATGATGAGCAATTTTTGTATCCACAGTGACTTTTGACCAACTCAAAATGCATACGTTATCGCAAAGTTTTAGGATGACGGAAAAAAACAAGTAAATTAATTTTCAAAATTTGGCCGGCAGTCGGTTAACCAGTTAAAGCGATAGTCATTTTCTGGGATTTTATATAACAATTTATTATCTCTTTATCGCAATATTAAAAGCCCTGAGTTGATATCTATGAGTTATTATTAGCTCCATGATATGATATCAGATATAAAATATCTTAATGGCAATTTTACGGTAATATATTTTACGATAATTATTTGAGGATCCTGAGCGTTTCTCGACTACCTAAAATATACAGTAAAGTTTTTTTCGGTTGTTACATTTATGGCTGGTGGCTAGAAAGTCAATATATATAAGCCAAACGATAATAAATGTTGACTGTCTAGCTACCAGACAAAAATGTAACAATTAAAAAAATCAGGCTGTAGTTTCAACTGTTCGCGCAACGACTGCACTGATTGGTTACGAAATTCACGTGATTTCCAGCTGTGTTTTAAATTGTAATTAAAAGCGTTCGTAGCTACGGGAAATTTAAGTTATATTCAGTATTATATACAGTGTTGGCAATGAGCAACACACGAGCTTTTGGCCAAAACTGTTGCTCATTTCTCTCACTGTTGTCCATTGCCAACACCTACTGTAGTATTTTTCTGATTTGAGAGGTTTCACAGAGTGGGCTTCAGTTGGTTGCACATGCAAAATAAAAATATTTTGATCACAAATTGTTAAACTAATTCGAGATTCATAATTCATAAATTATGACAATTTTCTCCAATTTTTAATTAATCTAACCGATTTGTAAATCTTATTAATATTATCTTATTTTCTCATAATTTTAAGCATGACAGGAACAATTTTCAGCATATAATTTCTTCTCTAATTGCGAAATCTCAAAATTTTTATCTCATTGTAGATCAGAAATGTATCAATTCATCATTGTGCGAAACGTGTCAATTGTTTCACTTTTCGCGAATCTTGATTAAAATTTTCTCGGTAAATTTTAACAAAAAATTAAAGTTAATCAAAAAAAAATGAGCATAACAAACTTCTCCATATTTATTTCCGCCAAGAATTTCTATTTAAACCGATATAAATTTTTTAGGGCATATTTTTGTGGTTTGAGAGGTTGCAGAATCTGCAAAATTCAATGCAGATGCAAAAAATATTTAGAATACAATTTATAAATTATGATAATTAGCCAAAGTTCAACTTTTTTTAGAATCTTTTATGTTCTAACAGTGAGAGTCATCAATTTGTCAATCTAATTTTCTGAAAATTTTAAGCATGACAGAAACGATTTTCAGCATATAATTTCCCCCAGTGCGAACTATCAAACTTTTTATCTAGATAAGAAATGCATTAATTCATCATTGTGCAAAACGTGTCAATTGTTTCACTTTTCGCAAATCTTGATTCGAAAATTCAAATTTATAATTTCGGTATCTTATCGTTTTTGGTGACATTATCCGGACAACTGATTTCCCTCATTTAAACCCTAAATACAATAATTTCAGAAAACTATCACACCCTAAAATCTATAAATTAGTGCTGAAATAATATATATTTTGAACCAAAATTAAGTGACGGATTGAGGGATAGATAAGTCAGGAATTTACAAACATCAATAATGATGCCCATCACAAGAAAAGTACTCACTTGCTTTTTGTGTTGATCCCTATTTAGGCCGTTCGAGAATGTCCTAAAAGTGAGAAGATGGACTTCAAATGAGTTGATTCAGAATCAATGATTTTTTGGAAATTGGTATAATACAATTTGTATAAGTTTAGAAAGTTATTTTCAAATTTGGTCAATTAAACAGGTCGAAAATAGTTATTTATATGATAGATCAGACAATATAGAAGTTCTTATAAATAAAAAGTAGCCCTCCACCATGTTCTAAAAAAAATTTATAAAACGGAAAAAAAAATTATATCCCAAGAATTTTTTGTTTGAACTATTTTTGAATTTAAGATTATTTTATGGACGTAATTCTGTAAAATTACAGATAACGTTAAAAAGAAATCTTATAAATTTGAAAAATTTTTGTGTTCAATTTAAAATTTTCAAAATATTCTCTCACGAAAGCGAAGCTAAAGGGTCTATCACAAATTGACGAAAATGGAGGGATATCATCTCAATTTATGATATAAATTGATCGAATGATCATCTCCAAAAATCAGTAATTTTTTTGTGACATGCACAATAATCGATATATCGCAAGCAATTTATAATAACTTAGATACACTGTGCTCCTGTAGTGGCTGTTATGATAAATGAAAGATTGAAAGACAGATTATTCAAAAGTTACAAATCAGCAATTAATTCTAATGAATTAACTACAGTGTCACAAGGTCACTATGGGACTGCCGGCAAAATTTGTATCAGCTCATAATATGGATCTCAACCCCGAATGCAATCACGAATCTAATATTTAAGATTAGACTCCCTAGGCCTCTAGTTTCACGTTTGCATTTGACCCGCGTTTGACCACTGGGAGCACAGGATATATAACGTAGTTGACCAATAAGATCTTCAAAAATAAGTTCAAACACGAACGCGAAAGTGGTGGCCTAGATACCATATTATACTAGTAGATCTTTTGCGGTACTTGCTGGGGCTTTAATGCCATTTTTTCGGCCAACATTTTTATTTAATTCGGCTTTTGAAAACGACTCATTTGATTGAGTTCTTATATCCATTATTATGGCCGGGTCACCTAAAAAACTTATTTGCCTGTTAAAAGAATAGGAAATAAGTTTTTAAAGTGACCCGGGCTTAATAATCCATATAGCTCAAACTGAGCACAAATATTCAGAGAAAAAATAAATTAACAAGAAAATGATCCGAATCAGATCATAGTCTCCAATTTTTTAACAAAAGCTGATAATGAAACAATTTCAGTAGACTCAGAAAAAAAACTAAAAACCCCAGCAAGTACCATAATAGATATACTAGTATACAGTATGTCAAAAAAAAGTGCGATGATTAGGATTATAAGGATATTACTGAGAATCGTGTATAATTTGGGAAGAATTCTCTCGGACGTTTATCAACTTTTCCCGCGACAAAATTAAACATACTGTATACTGTGTACTAAAGCAAAAGAGAGTTCACCTCGACCAATCATCTCCACGAATTTTCCAATATTTGAATCGGGCCTCCTGTCTGCATTCGGGGTGGCGATCCATATACAGTATATGATATACTAATATATTAGGGATTGGCGATTTTGGATCATACCGGATCTGGTCAGATTCTGGTTGTGATATATTTTATGCTAATTATTAATAATAAAATTGTTGATATTTTTCGACTATTGAAAATCCAAGAAGACATTACATGAGCGAGATTTCTATGCTAAAAAACTTCCAATTTTTTTTTATTTCAAATTTTTAAAACGGCAAAGAATTCTTGATAAAAAATTGTTAAATTATTTGCTGAGAGAAAGTGAAGTTTTATCATAATTTCCAACAATCGAATATTCCCATCACTTTGTTCTTCATCTTGTCATTCAATGAACCACTTTACATCGAATAATTTAAAATGCTTTCACTCTGTTAAATAATTTCAAAAACTATTACAAGTTTGCAACTAGACTTCGCGGGGAAATACCGTACTTATTCATTCCATACAATTTGTTCAGTATATTTTATACTGTTTTTTTTTAATTGTACTGACGATGAATTTTCAAATTATATCTCCTATTTACGGAAAATTCATCGTCAGTACAATTAAAAAAACAGTATAAAATATACTGAACAAATTGCATGCAATGAATAAGTACGGTATTTCCTTTCCGGAATATCCTGGCCCTACTACTTAAAAACACACTACGTTTGCGAATCAGGGCCGGGATATTCCGGAAAGTGTGAATGGGGGATATACTGCAGTAGGTGTTAGCAATGGACAACACTTGCAATGGGCAACAGTGATGGCAATGGGCAACACTTTTGAGCCAAATTGATGCCAAAATTGGGATTTAATTATGCCAGTTGGCAAGAGTGAAGGCAATGGGCAATACTGTTGGCCAAAAGCTCGGTTGTTGCCAATTGCCAACACTGTTGCCCACTGGCATCATTTTATCTCAATTTTGGCATCAATATGAGTCGAATAGTTGGCGATGGCAAATATATAAGTCAAATAGTTTGAGACGGCAAAAATGCAATCGTAAGCTGATTGGTCGGTTATAAATCGATATCTGTGCACAACGACAAATTCAAGCCTATATTTTTGCCATCGCACTAAGACATCGATTTTTTAAATAATTATTTTGAAGCAATTTTAATATTTCTTTAATTTTTAAGAATCACTGAATTATTTCAAATTATGTTCATATTTTTTCTTTTAGCACGTAAATTTATGGAATTCCCAAAATTAACACAAACTTACGAATTTTCGTTTGTTATAAAAAAAACTCCTAGTTTGGCCCATAGTTTTTGCTGATTCAGTTTAGAAAAAAACTTTCAAATCATTTAGTTAGCCAGTGTAGTTCATGAAAAATACAAGAGCTAATTAATAAATTTAAATTAGTCACAAATAAATAATTTGAAATTAAAGTAACCAAGTCCAAATTCATTTTTGCAATGTATTCAAAACATTCCGTAACATGTCCTCAAAAAATCATGTTTTCTATTGAGTCATTAGAGTTAGGGTTGTAATTTAATTTGTTAAAAATATTTCACCGGTGTATGTTGTATTAAAACATAGCTTGAGCAAGCCAATAGTACGGTAAGCAAATCATTTTTTACATTTTGAAAATCAAGATTAAAACCCCTGGGAAAGTCTATGTATCAAACTTTCAGGGGGAGTGTTATCGTCTGCTGATTCAGCAGTGGTGAATCTTTTGATCTATAACTTAGGTTCTGACCGGGAGAACCAGGGGTCAAAGTAAAATCGATAGTAATATGAAAAAACCCTCATAGGGTGAATCAGTGGTAAAAAAATTTCCACATAACAAAAAAAAATTGAGCCACCTTGTGGTCAGAAAGTAGGTTTCAAAATGAGAGTTTTCAACCTTATTTTTTGGAACAATTATTTTGAACAAGTTGTGTTAAGGTTATAAGAAGGTTAGTCACAGTAAAATTTGCTAGATTATTATTTAAAAAAAATTTAAAATTTTTGGTATTGAAATTTTTAAAAAAATGGGTTTGAAAGTTTGAAAAATAAAAATATTTGGCCCAGCACGCACCAACATATATCCTACAAATAGCCAATTTTGAAGATTTTGTAAGCCTCAATTTTATAAGGAGTTTCAGGATAGGTTCGAATGAAGTGAATCACCGAAATGCGTAGAATTTAATACACCACCAAACGCAATCAAATTAAAGTTGAAAAGAGTAAATTTCAGAAATACAATCATGCAAATGACGTCATTCATGACGCCCACAAAGTAATTTGTAATATAAATCTCCAAAAAAATTGGCGATATTGGGCATTTTTGGCACATTCGGCGATATTGGCACTGGAAGTATTTTAGCTTAAAATCGTGAAATTTTCCAGGTTTTTCACGGCGATTTGAACAAATTCGGCGATATCGCCCCCCTTGTATATTGTCATGTAGATTTATTTAGCAAAATATTTCTGATCGCAAATTTCTATAAATTTGTTTTTAAAAGTATTCAAACCCTAACAAATATGTCGATTCACAATTTCATTTAAGAAAAAAAGTTGTTCAGTGGGCCCTAATTGACCATATAAGACAACTTTCTACTGTAAATTACAGTCTGTGAATAAAATTCCCATGTCGATTTTCGCGTGGACAGCCTAAGCCAGGCTTTTATCAAGTGATTCCGCGTAAGGAATGCAATTTTAAACTAACTGTCATTTTTTGAAGCGAAATTGGAAATAACGCATCTTCTTTTTAGTAGAGATGTTCTGAAATCAACGACTAATGTTTGATTAATTAAGTATTCGGCAAATTTTTGTGATGTAAGAAACTTTTATGTACGTATATATACGGATATTATATAAAAATGTGTGTTATCATTTAATTTTACAACTTAATGCGATATCAAACATATCAATATATTAACTATTAACTCTCATAAAGATAATTTATCGTTTGATTTACTGAAACTTTATGTTTTTACTCACCCATAAAAAATTAAGTAATTGAAAAATAAACCATTTTTACGAGCCTTTATATTTATATTTTAAGGTTTTAACAATCTGTCTTTTCACTTAACAAAGCTTTATGTTTTTACCAACCCATATAATAATAATGAATTTTATAATAAACCTTTTTGATCGGGCCTTTAAAAGTTCAAAATGACTCAAATGACAAAAAAATATTTCAAAATACTTGATTTTTTTTCTTTTTTGGGTCTTTCATAAGCTTTTAGTATTCGATGTCGATTACGGGGCCTCGTAGAGATTATTAGCCATTTTTTTTATTCAGTTTTACCCACGTTTATTTTAAATTCATGAAAGAGATCGTTGTTATTTTTCCGTTTGGGAGCCTCCTGGAGATTTTATGCCCTTTTTTATATTTCACATTTGCCTACGCATATCTTAGATTTGGGGCCTCCTGAATGTTATTTATATGAATTACCGACCCTCCGAGGACATATCCTGAATATTTGAAAAATGCGGAATCTGAGCATTTGATAGGTTGACTCCTTCCATATCTGACCAATGAAATCGGCCTATTCTGCAATCTAGGGTTTTGATTGGATGCTAGTATCCCACGTTGTTTGTATCATTCAAATATTTAGGATCTGTCCTCTAAGGGGGGTATAATTTATACCGTATAAATCACCGAGAATATGAATCAGAATCGCAAACCCCCTTAAATAATTATACATATAACAATTTATATAAACATCGTGTGATAGCTGTTCATCACAATAATGAATTTATTAATAACTAAACAACCATTCAGATAAATATCGCTTAGATCACAATATTGTTTTTATCTATATTGACGTTTTGCGAATTGTAAACTTTTAACGAAACCGTTATCTAACGACGCGCAAAAAAAATATATCAAAAATGAACAATTATTGATATGTAAAAATAATCTAATGGGCACTTTAAATAATTATTTATGTAATAATCGTTTGATAATGACGTTTTACCAATCGTTAACTTATAACAAAAAAATGTTACCTAACGCGACGAATTATATATCGAATATGTGCATAAATAATTTATAAATTTAGAGCGATTTTTATAATTTTCATAATAATTTAAGAAAATACAGGGGGGGGCATATCGCCAAATTTGCCAATATCGCCGAAGAAAACCCTACGGAATTTCACGATTTTAAACTAAATTCCTGCCAGTGCCAGATCATATCGATAATTATACCTTGGTAGGTCTAGATACCTTTTCCCTATGTTTTAACTACGGAAAAAGTGTTTAGACCTGCCACGGTAAAATTATCGATATTTCAAGATAGAATTTCCCAAATTTACTTTTTTAAATATTTATTCGATTGCGTTTGGTGGAGTACGTAATTTTGTACATTTTGTTATTTGCTTCATTTGAACGTACTGTAAAAATCCTTAAAAAATGGAGAGAACTTTGCAAATTATGAGGTCAGTTTGAACGCCTCAACTTTCACTTTTGAACAAAAAAAATATTTCTGTCCACATATCGCCAAAAGCGCCCATATCGCCAAAAGTTTAACCCTTGAAGGCATATAAAAACATTCTGCCTGATTGCGTAGTATTGTCCATATTGATACCTTTAGTCTCGAGCCTCTTGAAAAATATAACAAGTCTTTATATCTCAACCTCCGCATATTTTGACCGATTTGAATAGGGTCTCAAAAATTATTTAAAAGAGATTCTTTAGTTTGATTGATATGCAATTGACATGATTTTTAATAGATAAATCTTGTTCCTCGCAATCGTAAAATCTGTGGCTCAATTTTCTAAAATTTTGCTTTACATGCAAGAAAATTGCACAAAACCCATAAATAACTTGATTTAGGGTCCTTCGGGACAGAGAGATCACTTCCCACACCATTCATAAAATGAGGACAAAACATACATTTTATTAAAGTCAAATGTTTGATGTTCTTTTTAGGCAAAAATATCCCCTGTTCACACTAAATTAGTGTCACTATTGATAATTTTGATAGCTTACATATTCGTACAAGCTACCTAAATTATCATTAGTGTGAACAAAGGATATCGAGCTGTTTTTTCGCAAGAGCTAAAATATTCGTATATATTTAACCCTCTCACACATGAAACGCCATTCGGGGACGTTACCGTAGCGCTTATTACGAGAAAACTAAAAGTGCTTGCAACTCCACTGTTATTTAGTCCTTGAGATTAAGGATAGACCTAACTTTTTATATTTTTTAATTAACATTTCGACTTTATTAACCCCGTAGAAAAGTGACATTTACAAAGTGACCTTTGACCTACGCAATTCATTTCTGAGAAAATGAGAGACGTCAGAATAAAAATTTATGATGAAGGAGATCCAGAATTAAATTTTCTAAATCGTGACTTTCTCAGAAATAACCTGCAATTTTCGGTCTTCAATCTACAGCTGTTTTCCGTAAATAAAACCCAACCTACGCAATTTATCGGAATCATTTCTGAAGAAATAAAAAGTTACTCAAAAAAGTCCGATCAAATATTGAAAATGGAGCAGATTCAAAAAAATTTCCTAAAATGTGAGTTACTCAGAAGAAACCTGCGATTTCTGGTCTCTAATCTACAGGTGTTTTTCAAAATGGCTCCGTGTGTGAGGAGGTTAAGTAGTAGTGGAGCGCCACCCGGTGGAGATACGACCGCGAAACTTACATCAATGACATTGTTTAGGCTTAACCCCGGTACTGAGACAGTGCCGATTGGCACTGAGTGGTCAGAGAACGAGCGCACTATTCTCATCGTATCTGTAGAGAATTTTTTGGTCATTTTAAACGTAGGATTTTTTTTATGTCAATTTCAAAAAAAAAATATATTTTAAGGTCAATTTTTCGTGATTTACAGTAGTATGTGATCCATTCTAGGA
>SCLH01000708.1:3180-15585 GCA_004367855.1 Oikopleura vanhoeffeni | reverse complement strand
AAAAAAAATTCTCTACAAGATAGCTTGAACACATTAAAACCGTTTCTTTAGTTTTGAAATTCCTTATTTCAAATCGTCATTTGGAAATGTCAGATTCAATAAATTTGGCTATACTAGTATGGCTAGTATGGCATGTAGTAGGAATTTGAGACGGTTTGAGAATGATATTTTCTCTGGGATATTTAGATCTAGAAAGCAAAATTTTCGAACTAATGAGCAAGATTTAGCTGCGCCCTGTACTTATCAGACAGTTTTTACTAATTAATTAATGAATTAAAAAAGTTTTGTCTGACTCTCTTTGATTCAAAATTGTTTATTCCATCTTTCCTATATTGATACCTCAAATAAAAAAACTAATGGTTTGACTTAAAAATCATGTTTTAGAGAAAATTAGAATATTTCCAGCTAAGTTAGAGAAAAAAAATTATAATGTGAATATCAAATGAGGCTACAGTGGTAAATTTTTTTCACACAAAATTTTTTGGGCTTTAAACTGAATCAAATAAGAACTTCCTGGAATGTGATGGGAATTAAATATAATTTTTTGAAATTCGTAAGTGCCGATTGACACAGGGTCAATTACCTAAAGCCTTGAGGTTATAAGTAAAATCTCCAAGTTTCTAATTTCGCGAGGAGGGGACTCCCTAAAGTTCAGGGCCGCAGCATCAATGATAATTAAATTATCTTCTGCCGAACAGCATTCGGGCCGAACAGCATCAATGATAATTAAATTATCTTCTGCACTCGATGATTTTTGAACTAATCAACTGGTAATTTTATGCCTGATAAAATAAAAGTATCAAAATATTAGTTAAATTCGTAGTTTCTCTTTTTTATGGTTCACCCGCTAACCCAGATACGATAGACAGACTTATGCGATAAATTTTTGTATACCATAATTGCGATCAGATATTTTGAACTTTCAATTCCAAATAATTACGGGCTAAAGACCAGAAAAGTAGATTATTCATCAATGAAAGCAGATCAAAGAAAAATATAATTTATTACATGTATAAGAATATTTATACGTTAATTTAACNCACTCAAATTAAGCCTTTTCATCCAATGGAGTAGGAGAATAAGCATGTGATGTTAAAGTTGGACATTTACGTTGTACACTTTTAACTTTCGCGTCACAAGACATCGAAGCAACCCACGATCATACTCAGATTAGGCCTTTCCATTGGCGAATAGAGAAATAATCGACCTCCTCATGCGTAGTTTAACCTACGGCTGTTCAAAGTTTAAGATTTAAATGTAATGTTGAAGTTTGAGTCGCTTCGCTCCTCAAACTTCAACATTACAATTAAAATAGAAGAGTAATAATGTATATTTTTATTCGATCTGCTATTAATAAAACCTTCTTTCGTGCATTTACCATTTAGAACACAGCGATTAATTTTTACGATATATTTCTTTATATTTGCTTTATTAACAAGGCTTTTAAAAAATATGTAAATTCCACTTTGAACCGAATTTATATAAAAATTAATAAAGTTTTTGCTCGGATTAATGATATTTTTGAAGTATCATATCTTTTTTGCTCTTAGACTAATAAAAACAATGAGTGGCGCTAGAGTTTCAAAATTCTAATGACTAAACAAATCTTTGAATTTTTTCCATGAAATTCTATTTTTTGCATATATATAATGACGGCGAAGATAATTTTAAATTTTTTTTTATTTTTTGGTTTTGTAACTGATTTACCGGGTGGTTGAGAGTATTTGACAATCGAATCAACAATCGAGGTTTTGACGCTTCTAAAGATGCATGTACTATTTTTAAATTTTTATGACACACGGTTTTACTGTAAAGCTCTTTTGAAGGCTCTCTCATGCCAACGAGTACCCCGTTAATATTATTTTGTTTCAGTTATTTATTGGACATTTCATAATGGAGAAAGACCAACCTGAGATTCTGATTCCTACTCCCTATCGCACTCCCTATCGCGCCCCACTCATCGTGTTATTAAGCGAATTTGAAATCAGAAATTCAAAAATAAAAATAGGTTTTAATGTGTTGAAGCATCTTGTAGAGAATTTTTTTTGGTCATTTTAAGACCCAGGATTTTTTTGTGTTTTGAGATTTTTCCAAAAAAAACGCTTTAAGTTCTCAGGGGAGTTAAAATAGCGTATCACAAATATAATAAGTTGACTCGCCACCGAAAGGTCTTTCGGTTTACTCAGGATACAAATTCCGCTCTGGCGCCACCTTGCGGTCACTTATGACCCTAGTTCATAATACCGTTTCGAGCAAAACCGATAATTGCGCATCTTGGTACATGTTAATCTTGAACATATCACTTTCGTACCGAAAGCTATACTTCAACGGTTATTTTGACCAGCCGTACATCCGATAACGCTGCAAAAAACCAGCCTCGAAAAACCTTTCGCTGTCGAGTCAACTTATTTTATTTATGATACCGCTATTTTAACTCCCGTGAGAACTCAAGGACTAAAAGGTCACTTTTCTCACCTTAAAACCTCACCTTTAAAACAGTTTTTTTTTTTGAAAAAATATCAAAACCAGAAAAAATTCTTGGTCTTTAAATGACCAAAAAAAAATCCCTACAAGATAGCTTAAACACATTAAAACCAATTTTTTATTTTTGAAATTTGTTACACGATAATTTGCTTTTTAGTGTACAATATTTAAACTTTCAACATTTTTTAATCTCATTCGAAGTGAAAAACAGAAAAAAACAATGCTCAGGTATATATTTACGGTGATGACGAGCTTTGTAAAATTGCATTACCACATATATCAGAGCCTCGGCAAGAATCAGAATTCTTGGGAATTTGAGTGCGTCGAGCCGCAAATCTATAAAATTTTTGATCAATTTTTCTAGCTTTTTTTATGAATACTTTACTAGTGCGGCTCCATAAAATTTTGTTCGATTGTAAGAAAAAAATTACTAGCAAGTGAGATTTATATCACAGTTTAAAATAAATCGTCTTTCACATAATTATGCAAAATCAAACGACAAATGGCATGAGATATTTGTTGTAACTATCTCAAAAAAGCCAGATTTGACGAAATTCCCCGTCAACTTCGCAACTAATTCGCTTCAATATTTGTAATTACTAAAAATGATCCTTTTAGTAAAAACTATTTCTTCCGAAATCCAATTATAGCGACGGACTTTCGCTGCGGCCCGACAAGTACCCTTTGAACTTCCCGGCAGGTGTCCACGGGTTAAAATTTTCAGTTTTTTCATACTCAAACATAGTAATATAGTAAATAGCACATGGTGATTATATTTAATTTTGAAATGAATTAATAACCAAAGAGATACTAAATACAAAAAATGCCAGTCCGGATAATTGTTTGAATTAAAATACACACCTGCGAACACCGAGGGAGTTAAAATGAGATTTATCAAATTAAAAATACAACCGCGTGGGTCAGTCGTAAACATATTTAAAGTATACTTATTTTTAAATCACTTCAATTCATCTGAATTAGAATATTTGAATTTATTTACGTGTAATTTTTGATTCAAATTCAAAATTCAGACTCTGAGCTTATTGAAGACGTCACAAGTTGTGACTCACAACAACCATGTAATAGCTCAATGTTCAATATTTTGGATTCTGACCGAAAAATATAAATTGAGCCAAAAAAATCAGGAACCAGAAATTAAATATCTAAATATTATAAAAATAATTTAGACGCTACACTTAGAAGCTGTACTTCCATCCAGTTTTTCCAGCTTTAGGATGACGGTAAAAAATTGATATTTCAAATTTGACCAACTGGTGTTTAACTTAATTTGAAATACCTACTGAACTTAAAATCGAAGTACGTATGTATATTTGTCTGTCGTTTTTTATGAAATATATATACTAGTAAGTACGCCAGATATTCTGACGGCTGCGATGCATGCCGCGCCACATAAGGCGCTCCACTAAATTATAAAGTCTCAAAATTTAGATGAAATATTTATTTTGCCGAAAAAATTATCTCCCAACAGTTTCAAAAATTTACGAATGATCAGAAAACAAATATCAGATCTTTTGGATAAAATATTGCTAGATGGTGTGATTTAGTAATTTTTTTGAGGATTGAAGATGTATTTCGAAGCGTAATCTTGGTCTTTCAACCTTCTAACACATCTCTCAGAAAACTTAGTCGATCAATTTCCCCTTGAAGATAAAAATCAAAATATTTCCCTATAAACAACCTCAAACATCTTTTTCGTTCCATTCACCTGTACTCTGTGTATAAATCTGTGTTTTTTATTTATCAAATATATAATTCATCTCCTAAAACAATAACCAAACATTTTTATTTTCCTCCCAAAAAATTATGGGTCGGAAATTTTGGAAATCGTTTGAAGTAGCGTCCACAGGCAACAAATAACACAGTTGAGCTGCCGTTTAAAGGGCTAAAAGTGTTTAAATCGTTTATTAATCTTGTTTATAAAATTATTTTTTTCCTCTCTGATCTGCTATAAACAAAAAATCTGTTATTTAGGTTTTTTATTTTCATTTGAAGTCGATTTCTTTTTGTTTTTTCTTCCGTTTTTAGGGGGGACTTAATTTATTTAGATTATGCATCACCTTTTACACCTAAAAAATTATAGTTTTGAATTATAATAATAGAAACCGCAGAAAAGTACTTAATATTATTTTTAGTTTCAATGAACAACAAATATCGAGATGCAGAAAAATTTTCTTGAACTAAAACAACTATTTGAGATAAACAAAAATCTATTTCTTGAGATAAAAATTCTATAATATCGTAAAATATAAAAAATATTGTGATGAGTTGAAATTTAAACCAATCAAAATAATTTATTTCTGCCTTGATCTGATTTTTGAAGAAATTTGACATACAGGCCCTGTATTACAGGGTGTAACGTTTTGCACAAATCTGAATTCCGCCGTTTTGATTGGTTTAATCTGAAAAAGACGTAGGTGTTTGCCAAAATTGATCGTTCTCATTAGCGGATAGAAATTTATGCAAATTGGAAAAAAGAAAGAAAAGACGTTACATGCTGTAATGGAATGTCCAGTATTCCATGAGCAATGTCCAGCTCACGATGAACAATATTAATTGTTCAGGTTTTTCAAAAGTTCTATACTGAAAAAAAACTTAAATCAAAACTCTTACTTTGATTTTGTGCTGAAATTAAAAAAGGAACTGCTCATAAAAATATTTCGCCTAAAAATTTAACAATTTTTCATGTGATTTTCTGAGTAATTTTATTTTAAAATTTGTTTTTAAGTTCATATTGCTACCTTGATGGATATAAACTTCGTGTTTTACAAGAAAATTAGTGAATAATTGTGACAGAACAAATAAGACGCAAATTTTTAAAAATTTGTGATGTTTGAATTTCAACTGATCGATAGCTTGAAGACACAATCGTCTGTCAATTTAACCACAGCTACGCAAATAATTTCGCACCAAAAACAATTTTGATTTGAACCCTTAATTTTGTTTGTAAGGAAGTCAAAGCTAACGTAGGAAAAACTTCAGTAGTATTTTGAAGCATAAATTATTATACTGTATTATACAGTTTTTCTGTTCTTCATAGTTGATAAAACTAATTGTTATATTTCAAACACAACGACGTTTTTTACTCAACACAGTGTTGACAACACTGAGAATAAGACAAGCTATATAATAATGTCTAACTGTATAGAAATATTCTGAAATTACGCTTGAAAGTTAGAAATTTGCTTAGACAAGACAAATTCATTTTTGACTTCAATTTTGTGGTATTTCCTCTCTAGCGCCAAATTTTATCAGGGACAATTTGACTTTTTCATTCAGTATCGTTTGGACACTTTGATATTCTCAATAAAGTTTTAATAGGAAATGCACTATTATCTGCATGGACAAACCCACTCTAAACAGACAAAAAGAACATAAAGTGCTAAAGTTCATTTGTACATGCTTTCTGGGCAAATCTCAAAACACTGCTATTACCTAAATTTATAAACGAATCGAGCGTTGATGATGCGTCACTGAGGCTCGATTCGCGAAATTGCTTTTGGAACGAAAAATACTTTTTGTGCATCTAAAATTCTTTTATTTCTCACTCTTGAAAATGGAATAAACCGAAACGTTGAATAAAAACAATTTTTGAATTGAAAAATTATATTATTAAATGCACTATTAGTAATAGTCTATTACGAGAACGGGCTGAGTTCAAATGCAGTAACTAAAATTTTGTTACAAAATTTTGTTACAAAATACATTTTTCTCGAGACTATCAAAATTTTTTTATTTTTGCAAATATTGCACAATTAGAAGTTTCTGAAACTTCTTTGATTTTCATATTGACACGGAAATTATAAATTATGGATTATTCAAAAATTCAAAGAATCCATAAAGGTGTGGAACGTGCTCCTCAGCTCCCTATTAGCTCTATAGGTATTTTCAAGCTATTTTATAAGCTCATTATTTTATAAGTTTTTGTAAGCTTTTTTATAAGCTTTTTAGGTCGTTTCAAGAATAAAAATACGCTTTTTTTATATTTTTCTGGAGAAAGATAACCGTGGAAATTCATTGGCGAAAAGATGGAAATTATTTCGATATATTTTTTCGGGTATTAAAGGGTGAAAACTAGAACTTTCAGAAAGTTACTTTCAAGATGTTCGTTGCTTCAAATTTCGACCAATCTAAAATAATCTGAAAGTTTTGAAAAACGTTTATATTCGTGATCTACGCAAATTTTTACATAAAATGTTGAATCTGAAATTAAAGCGGTCATTAAAACTTGCACGACCCCGAATAGCATAAGGCTAAAAAACTTGAACTTCTCGAACAGAGAAAGTCTATAAATTAAAGAACCAAACTTTATAAAAGTTTTTGTGTCGTCTAAGATCTAATTAATGATAAAATATTTAAATCCTGCATCATTATTTTTCGATAGTAATAATCCTTTCCATTTTCTCTCATCAAATTTAGCCCCGTCTTCAGGTCTTTAACATTCGGTTGATTTGGCGGTTATATCATTAACCGGCATCAAGGCTTGAACTGCTCAATTGATTTAGAACGAAACGAATTCCAATTTTTCTACCTTACTTCTGAAGACAATTTTTATCTCTCGTCAAATTGATACTAGTATATTTTGATTGATGGCATTTCTTGACAAATTGACAATTTTCATCTTTGTAATTTATCGGCTATGTTTTAGGAGCTGTGATATATGTTCCCCTTTGATGACATAATTTAGTTACGAATGTACATTTAATCGTTCGTATAAACGTTAGTGAGATATTTGTTAATTATTTCCGCCGCCATAATATATTTATTTTTTTGATAAGCTTAAGGGGTGGCATAAGGCCGATTGGGTAGCATTTTCAGAGGAATATTTGAAAGAAAAAATATGTGAAAATTTATTTTTATTTTTATCTTCAATAAATGTTCATTCTGTGAACGTTCATATTTTTATTGTCTCAACCGTAGACTTTAGACATGAATGACCCAACTCGATTATGGCGACCGTCGCCATACTTATAAATCGAGCCATATTAGCAAAGTTTCATCATCAACATACATTTTTTAATAGCTTAAAATAATATTCAGCCAATTTGCTATACAATTGTAAAAACAAAAAAAAATTTAAACGAATTTAAAGGCATTTAATGAGGGTAAGAAAACGTCGTAAATGCGTCGTAAACTGCGATTAAATGATGTATGGCGACGCGTCGCCATAAATCGAGTCTACGAGTTAACATAACTGAGTATTTGTAAAAATATAAAAAAACACTTTTCATGGTACATCCATTTCCAACTAAATCCAACTTAAGTATTTTGTTTTAAGACGATATTTATAAACTTCAGCCATTTTCTGGTGTTATGCGCTAAAAAATAGGTGAATCATTCTGCACATTAAAAAATTTCCTAGATATCAAAGTTTTTTTTCATGAAAAATGGTCAAAAATGGCGAAAAATAGGGAAAACACCTTTTTTAAAAATTGACCTTCAATTGCTTTTTGATATTAGAAAATGTCCTGACTATCAAAATAAATGCCGCCTATAACAGCCGCAATTTTATTGGAAATTTTTTGCAAGGATACAATTTTAAAAAATTGAGTGCCGAATGGCACTTACTAGTTGTACAGCCAAGTGTTAAAAATTTCATCAATAGTTTAGAAATGATAATCTTGCGACCATCCCATTAGTTGACATACGGAGATTTAATAGATACCAGAAAACTTAATACATGATTCTGCCTGATTTTTTATGCAGAATTCAAAAAACCAATAATTAAAAATTTTGGACTTGATTTGCGGAAAATTTTCATAATATTTCTAAAAAAGTCGATGAAAAACGAAAAATAAAAATTGTATGATTTTTCAAAGAGCGGTCAGAAAATATGTATGCATCTATGAAAAAAGCATAAGAAGAAATTTTTTTTTTTTTTACTCACAGATTAGAATAAAAAAACACAAAAAATTTTAGACGAAACATGCGGAAAAATTTTTCATAATGCTCAGTTTTTTTTTCAAATTTTTACAATTTCAAAGGTGAAAACTCAAGCTAAAAACTAACCTAAAATAGATGAAAAATTATTTTAATGCGGTGGAACAGATATATTCTGGTTAACCCTTGTGAGCACAGAGCCACAATTGTGGCTCCAGCATACCTAAAATCATCGAAAAAAGACAAAAAACTGGATCGAAGAATTTTTTGTTTCAAATACATTATGAAGAATTTAGATTCGGTTTCAAGAAAATAATTGAATTTTTCTTCGAATGTTTTGTTCCGGCATTACGGGGAGTTGATTTATCAGGATTTTGAGCCTATGTTTCACTTCCGTAAAAATTATTTCGGAACTGGACATACAAATCAAATGTGAGATTAGCCAGTTTTTAGGAAAGTGTTTTNTGCATGCATAACAGTTGAAATAAAAATTTATTGGTATCTGGGGGCAGACATTTTTCTTAGGAAGTGAAATATCTAAATTTTCAACTTCAAGTATCCCATGAAAAAATTTAGTTATTATTAGAGTGAATTTAACCAATCACACATTGTCCACAGTTGTACTTACCATATTTACTCGAAAATAATAGAAAAAAATGCCATTATCTGCTTTTATAGGGAAAAATAAACATTTTTCATCAAAAATCATGATTTTTTAATCAAAATTTTTGACTTATTTTTAAATTACTTTTGATTAATGAAATATAAATCAAAGCAGACAAAACTATGACGTAGGCCAGATTTTTGCGCATTGTTTTCGACAGAGATACAAATTGTAGAAACAACTGTGACCATGTATCACTTGATATGGTACACCTTGCTTTTCTCACCAGTTTTTCTAGAACTCAAAATTAAAATTCTAGAATATGAAATGTCGAATGCAAAAATATGATCTTTCAACTTCCTTATGCAGACAAAATTAAAATTCCAACTGCCTTAAGCTTTCTGTGAACAAAATTCAAAGTAGAGCCACAATTGTGGCTCTGGTGCCTTGGCGGAACTTTTTTTTATATGCTCACAAGGGTTAAGGGGGTAGCGGTCGCATAAATGTACTTTTGTACTCCACTTTATCAGAATACAAAACTGCTGCAAATTTTTTGAAAATAGCCATTTGGTAAATCTATCCATAATCTACAAAAATAATCTATCAGATTAATTTTTGGCCGACCCTGGTGACCACCATGCAACGAGTTTTAGAACACCCAATCGAAATCAAATCCCTACTCCTCCTAGAGCTCACATACGATTTCACTCAAATTTGGAATGAACCACGGAAACAATATTGCTCGAATTTAAAAAGAATTAGATTTTCGAAGTTTGGACCAGTATTTTCTAGAACTGCCCAAAACCGCCTTATTTCAAGATTTTCGCTCTTCAATTTCCTACTCCTCCTAGGTTAAATTTCAGAATGCAGTATGAATTTGAGAAAAGAAGCACAAATATGTTGCGGTCATTTAAGGGGAATAATATTTTTGAAATTTTTTGTTCAATTCTAGAAATCGCATTTTTGTTAACCGAAAGTGAAAACTCGGAAAATGTCGGATTAAGTCAAAAGTACCATCAAATTAAAGCTTGGGTGATGCTGAGAAGAAAATCTGCTTCCAGCCTTCTGATATTTTGAGGTTTTCTGGTCTAAAATTGGGTTTCAATGTTTTCCAAAAAAAATACTTAGAAAAATTCTCAAAAAACGAAAATTTCGAAATTTTTTTTGATAAGTTTATGCTTTCTGAGTGTTCCTTAGCAATGTCGTGCTATTTTAACACCCCAAAGTACCCTAAAAAGAGTGCGGCCGCTACCCCCTTAAGAGGGTGGTGTTAGTGATTTTTTACATTTTGGAGGCTTGGTACGGCTAAACTGATGACGGTAGAACATTTCTCATCAATACATATGATAGATCTATCCTTGATCTCGCGATTTCATTTGACAGTTCAGTACCACTCCTACAAACCAACTGATTAACCACGGTTAAACACGAGTCCCTCAGATTTTTTCAAAAAAATAAGGATCCTAGAGCTTATATCGGAAAGATTTGAGATTTGGTGAGAATCTAAAAAATTGTCTGAATTTTAGTGAATGGGAGCTGTTTTTTCGATTTTTGCCCCAGGGGTCACCAATCTGGTTGAATGTGCCGAAAAAGGGTGTTTTTCGACTTTTTGATATAAAGCTTTTTCTGTGGAAATGTCAAAAATTTCATTTTCGGAATGTAACAAGCTCAAGGGTTGGTGAAAATCGAATGAGAAGAACTCAGCGGATCCTTGAAAAAAATAAGAGTTTTCTTACAAATATTTTGTTTTGATCTCCAGCACTGTTTATGTCGAAAATCAGACCATAGTTACTAATATCGTTTCCTGCAAATTGTATCCAAGAAATTTTTTGGTGGCATATGTATTTTCTAATTCTTACTTTTATTAATTTTATTCATAGTTTAGCAACTAGTTTCGATATTTATTGTTTTATCATTTTCAAGCTGTTTAAATTCAAGTTCAAAATAATAAGTCGTTTAGAGAAAGTCTAGAATATTTNTAGCATTTTTTATGCATTTTATTACTGTCATCGATACAAAATCTATATTATAGAAATCGATTGAGTAATTTGAACATTTGTCCTACTTTTTGGTGATATTTAAAATACTTGAGAATCAGTTATCGGTGGATACCATAAATATGATGATGATGATTACTTTTATGTTCAAAATTGTCGATTTCGCGCACTTTTTTGTCGATTTAAAGACAATCAGGACAAAATTCAAAAAAGTACTTTCCATCCGATGTTCACCTATCCTTGAGCTTGTTATATTTCGAAAATGACGTTTCTGGCCTTATATCAAAACGTCAAAAAACACTCTTTTTCGGCACATTTTTTTTTCGATAATTTTAGAACTTTATTGAAAAGATTTGAAAATTCAACCAGATTCAACCAGATTGGTGACTCACCAATGGTGACCCCTGAGGCAAGAATCGAAAAAACAGCTTCCATTCACTAAAATTCAGACAATTTTTCAGATTCTCACTGAATTTCAAAACTTTCCGATATAAGCTCTAGGATCCTTATTTTTTTGAAAAAAGCTGAGGGACTCGTGTTTAACCGCGGTTTCTCAATTAAACAAGGATCCTAGGATTAATTTTGGAAGAAATTAAGATTTTGTGAAACTCCCGGAAAGTGTCTTAATTTTAGTGGCTTGGTTCTATTTTTTTTCGATTTTTGTCTCAGAGCGCTACAATTGGGTCGGATGTGTCGAACAAGGGTGTTTTTAGTCGTTTTGACAAGGCTTTTTCTGTGGAAATGCAAGAAACGTCATTTTTGGAGGAAGCTCAAGGTGTATTACATATCACCTTGGTTGTAGTTTATCGAATTTCGGCCTGATTGGCTGTAAATCGAAAAAAAAAGTGCGCGAAAATGACAATTTTGAAATTATTAATGACTCCTTGGATATGTTTTGCTGGTAACTATATTAGCAACTATGGTCTGATTTTGAACACTTACGGTGCTAGAGATCAAAACAAAATTTAGATGAAAAACTTTAAATTTTTTCTAGAATCCGCTGTGGTCAAAATCAGACCATATTTCTTAATATCGTTGTCAGCAAATCATACCCAAGGAGTCTTTTGGTGGCATTTAAATTTTTTTATTATCACTTTTATTTTCAAAATTGTCATTTTCGCGCACTTTTTTGTCAATTAAGAGCCAATCAGGCCGAAATTCTAAAAACTACAACCAAGGTGATAAGTAAGACACCTTGAGCTTCCTATATTCCAAAAATGACGTTTCTGGCGTTTCCACAGAAAAAGCCTTATTTCAAAACGTCGAAAACACCCTTGTTCGACACATCCGACCCAATTGTAGCGCTCTGAGACAAAAATCGAAAAAAATAGAACCAAGCCACTAAAATTCAGACACTTTCCGGGAATTTCACAAAATCTCAAAACTTTCCGATATAAGGATGTGGGGGACGATAATTGGGCT
>SCLH01000707.1:244754-277869 GCA_004367855.1 Oikopleura vanhoeffeni | reverse complement strand
AAACGTTTGAAGTTCATCAACAAATGTTTTTGATGTAATTTGAGTACTTTTTCAAATTACCGTATATGGTGTATCGTATATAAATGACCTTCAATTTCAAAGTTCATTTAAGAGACTTGTAAGTACCCTCTAAATGATTGGAAGGGTCGACTTTCTCATGAAAATATTAGCAACTATGGATAAATTATGTACTGAAAGGGTGCCATAGTCTATGGCCCATAGAGCAAAAAACTCCCTGTTAAATGTGACCATTTTTTATCTTTAATGACCTTAAGTACATAATTGACCAATAGTTGCTAATATTTTTATGAGAAAGTCGACCCTTCCGATTATTTTGGTGGTACTTTCAAGTTTTTACGATGAACTTGAAATTGACCTTGACGTTGAACGAGAAGTAAAATATTCCACAACAATTTAAGAGTTATTTTACTACAGAATTTTGTGGAAAACATATAATTATTTTTAAACAGAGCGATAGTTAATCATTTGAAATTTAATATAAAGAATTTTTAAATATATATTAAGGTTTAATTTCATCTTATTATTGTATTTTTAAGTGTAACTGGAGGTTATTTTCGCAACTTTTTTTTTCTTATCTTTATTAACTCGTAGACTCGATTTCCGGCAAGTAGTGACCATTCACCATTAAATCGCATTTTACGACGCTTAAACATTAATGACAAGACCAGTTATAAAGTTATCGATAAACTTTAAGACAAAATGACGTTTGTGCGTTTTTTTATTGAAAATTTTTACTGTATTACTGTACTTATTTTTTGCAAAAAATTTTTTAAATCACCANTTATAAACTTCAGACATTGTCGGGTGTAATGCACTAATTAGTGGGAGAATCATTATCCACATGCAAAAATTTCTTAACCCTTGGAGGCTCCAAAGCCGATTTTTCGGTCCGACTTTGAGCGCTTATTACGGGAAAAGTGAAAGTGCTGGCAACTTTATAGTTCTCTAGTCCTCGAGATTAAGAATAGACTTAAACTTTAATATTATGTAATTCACATTTTGACTTTATTAACCCTATATAAAAGTGACATTTGAAAATTGTGCTTCAACCTACGCAATTTTATTGTGAGCAAATGGGAGACGTCAGAACAAAAACTAATAAAGGAAAAGATTAAGAATTTGATTTTTTAAAAAGTAACTTCCTCAGAAATAACCTGCAATTTTCGGTCTTTAATCTACAGGTGTTTTCCGACGAAAGAACTTAACCTACGCAATTTATCGAAATCACTTTTAAAGAAGTAAAAATTAACTCAGATTCGCCAGGACTAAAATTGAAAATGCAGCAGTTTCAGAAAAAATTTTCCTAAAAAGTGAATCATTCATAAGCAACTTGCAATTTCTGGTATTTAATCTACATGGGGTTTTGAAAATAGTCCGGAGCCTCCAAGGGTTAAATATGAAAGTTTTTTTTCCATGAAAAATAGAGAGAAACAGCTTTTTAGGAAAAAAAATTGACCTTCAATTGAGTTTAAATATAAAAATGTCCTGACTTTTAAAAGTTAAGTAGCCTATTACANCTCACGAATTCAAAATGGGACAACGAAGATAGTGAAAAAAAGAAAATGTTGGTCAAATTTTGAATGGAAAAAAGAATAGTAATTTGATATAGATCAAAAGAAGAATTGTCGTATGAAAAATAAACCGGAGTGAATATATTTTTGTTCAAAATTTTGTTCTATTTTCACTCATTAATTTATTCTACTAAATTAAATGTGGATAATCTAAAATGTTTCAGATTATCCCTATCAGATTTAGCAGTATCCCTTTAATTTCAACACATAACTCGTATTCCCCCCTTTTTATATGTTAATGTTGAATCCGGTTGAGTCAAATTACCAAAATTATGTTTAACCCTTGGAAGCTCCGAACCGATTAATCGGCTTTGAAATTTTTAAACTCTGTCAAAATAGGAAAAAAAACGCTGTTAACAAATAATGAGCCAAACCCAACATAGAGTTTTTGCCAAGGAATTCGAAAAATGAACTTAAAATTTTTTTCGACGATTGGTTTAAATTTTTTTTAAACTTACTTTTTTTCTCAATTTCGCAAAAAAAACTTTACATCGCTAATCCTTTAATCCTGTTGAACTTTCAAAATTTGTTGAGGATATCAGTTTTTAGGAAAGTGTTTCTGAAATCTTTAACTGAAAACATAATCACTTTACTGTTATCCGAACTCTTTTTATTTTTTCGTGAGTGATATCTCGAAAAACTGAAAATAATAGAAAATTCTACACTTTAACCAAAAGACTTTTTTGATTGAAAATAATATCTCATTTCATTCTATATTCAGGTGACAAAACTTTTTGAGGTTGGCATAATTAGATAAGGAATAATTAAGTAGGGTTTGACAACGAAATATACAGTAGGTGAGCAATAGACTGTCAAGTTTCAGATTTATGCGAAACAAAGTTNTAATGAGCCAAACCCAACATAGAGTTTTTGCCAAGGAATTCGAAAAATGAACTTAAAATTTTTTTCGACGATTGGTTTAAAATTTTTTTCAACTTACTTTTTTTCTCAATTTCGCAAAAAAAAGTTTACATCGCTAATCCGTTAATCCTGTTGAACTTTCAAAATTTTTTGAGGATATTAGTTTTTAGGAAAGTGTTTCTGGAATCTCTAACTGAAAACATAATCACTCTACTGTTATCCGAACTCTTTTTATTTATTTGTGAGTGATATCTCCAAAACTGAAAATAATAGAAAATTCTACCGTTTAACAAAAAGACTTTTTTGATTCAAAATAATATCTCATTTCATTCTATATTCAGGTGAAAAAACTTTTTGAGGTTGGCATAATTAGATAAGGAATAATTAAGTAGGGTTTGACAACAAAATATACAGTAGGTAACCAATAGGTAACCAATAGGTTGTCAAGTTTCAGATTTATGCGAAACAAAGTTAAAAATTAGGAATTTTAAGTACCAGTATCGTGTTCCTTATATAATTTAGAGCAAAAAATTGGCTTATGGCGTTTGAAAATTTTAACTCCGAGGCGTCTAAAATGGACAAAAATCCAAAATTACCGATCGATGTATCAAATAACCGGCCCGGAAACAGGAAATTACCAGCCAATATTTTCTGCCAAGAAATTATTTTCAAGTTCATCAGTATGCCAAAATGAAGACGTTTCTGAAATATGATCCAGTAGGCTTTCGGTTTGAGTCCGAGTCAGAATTTAAGCTCTCTGTTTCATTATCTTGTTTAAAAACAAAAAATTCGAGATCAGTTTCTGTAAAATTAGCCATTTTTCATAATTTAATGTTTTCTAATGTGTTTAAAATATCAAAAATCAAATATAATATATTTGAATTAAACGCCACCTATTGTATTATTATATTAAAAATGATCAGTTGCGTATGGTAGACGCTCGACTTTCTAGATATCCCGCCGAGTAATCATCCGCACAGCCGTGTGTTTTGTTTACCCAGGTTTTTGATTCGATTTCTAACAGCTTTAATCAATCATTCGAAAATATTTTTTTTCATACTCAAAAATAATTAGTTTTTCAAACATTTCAGCCGCGTATCAAGGTGTGAAAAGTTGAGCTGAGAGAAAACGGAGAGAGATATTTAAAATTGGAANTGAGGCAATTTTCAAATTCAGCAGAATAAATGAAAATCATATTAATGAAATGTATTTGAATATGTTTTCAAATAATTCTTATCCACCCCAATTAACGTTCCAGATTTTTAATTATTTCCCCGTTTATACTGTAAATTTCTGTTTTCAAATAAAAATAAAAAGTTATACAAAATTAATTCGATTAATTTCTGAGAATTTGTAAGCTAAATTATAAAATATTTTGAAAATTGCCAGCTTGAGTACACGGTTGGATCCCCGGTTGGATCCATTCTTTAAGTTTTTCGCAAAAAAGCGTAGGTCACTTTTACTAAGAATCATTTTTCAAAATCAGATAAAAAAACGACATCTGGGCAAAAGTGGGAACATACGGACGGGGCCCCATTATTTTTTAAGGCCATTTGATAGTTGGCCTACCGTATAGCCATATTTTTTTCCTTTGTTAATTCGCGGCTAGAGTGCAAGTATTTTGAAAGAAAATCACGCCGAGATATCATACTTTCTCAGAAAAACTCAGTTAGATTCAAAAATTAAGATTTGAGATTTAGATAAAATTAGCAGATTTAAGCAGAGATAAGAGTACTTATGATAAGGCATTTGAGGAGATCAAGGAAATTTATCATGCTCAATGGCTCAATTTAGTCCCCGAAAAATTCATTGCGATAATGAAAATGGCCTTTTAATCTATAAAAAAACTTTCCCAGCACGCCTATTCTAACTTGTCAATTTCATATGTTACAAATTGGCGTATCTTAATGAACATGAAGATGCGCTTTAAGGCGGTACGGACTGTACGCAACAAAAATAGTAGATCGGCACACTTTTGCTAAGTGTGGCGATCCACTTTTGTGGCGTTAAACTGACTAAGAGATACATAACCGTTCTTGGCCACCTTAAAAATAAACAAAGAAAAATCACTTTCGAAGAAACTATTTTCTCATGTTGGACAAACGCTATTTATTTTTTTCACCACATAATTTCGAAATTTACATTTATTTTCATATAAAGGGTGTATAATTTTTGCTCCTCCTTTTCCAATTTGGCTTAATCTGAATTCCACCGTTTTGATTGGTTAAATCTGGAAAAGACGAGGGTATTTGCCAAAATTGATCGTTCTTATTGCCGGATAGCATGTTAGCTAAATTGAAAAAAAGAAGCAAAAATTATACAGCCTTTATAGCTGTGAAAAATTCACCAATCTGGCAGATCGATGCCACCCCTTAATCAAACAGCATGATGAATCATTTATCATACAGTATGAATCATGCATACTATATGATTCATGCTGTATTTTTATAATGTTTAACAAAAATAGTAAAAAAAGTTAACCTTGGATTTTAATTTTTAAATTGGTGAAGGTTACTCCTGAGAGACTTTGGTTGAGTAACAGATGAACCTTGTACATAAAAAGCACTGAAACAGCCTAAGGAACTGAAATTGAAAGTTGATTGTCAATTTCAAGCGTGAATCTAGGTTTATAAAGTAGTATGGAATGAAACTAACCAATTGTATTACAATCCACGATTGGTGATCCTGGAGGGCTATCTGTTCCAGGAATCTTTAAACCATCTGGGGTGACACACCATTGATAACCTGATGAAGGCGAACCTTGGGAAGGTGAATAATCTCCATTATCTTCACACTCTGGCACAAAAACTCCAAACACTGTTAATGCTTGCTCTAATGCTGCGGTGCGTTCTATTCCGCATTTGGATTCATCGATATCTTGATAATAATTTTAAAGTCTTATTTTAGATTAAAACTTCTTTCAGTGCCCATATGTTTGAAATTTCTTTAGAAAATTTGAAAAAAAATGAGACAATTATGATTTCTTGACCCTTTAGAAAATGTCATAAAAATGATCTGAGAGAAGTTTTTTTGTTCGGAAAAACAGTAAAACTGGTATACTTCTGAAGTTGTCAAAAATAAGGTTTTTTAATTATGTATTTCACTAGTTGATTAAATAATATGTCGAGTTCATTTCAATTGTACGTTAATACAATTGTACATGTATTTTAATAAAAAAGTTTTGTTATTCGAAATGATATAAAAATTTATTCAAAAAATCAGTCGCTAGATGAGGGAAAGCTAAAGACTTCTGAAATTTGAGAACATAAAATATACTTATTTGAACTTTCGAATAAATACAACAAAAACGGACTGGGAATAGAAATATTGAAGTCTAAGTCCGTATCCATTTTTGTGTGGATAATTGAAAATAATAATGAAACAGTTGTTTGCAGTATTAAGAATTCTAGAAATTTTTTTAATCATTTTTCATTTAATAATTTTTGTGTTCAACCGACATTTAAATAGCAAAATTAAGACATTTCAATATCAAAATAACTACATTTTAATTTCACGACTTTTTAACACCATCCGCCTACGCCTAATAAGAACTTCTTTGTAAACAACATTTATTACGACATTTAATATTAAAATTTGTACGAAATTTTAATACTTGTCAGACGACATTCTAGTTTGCTTTGATTTTTAATAACTATCCCTGAAAATGGTACTATGAATTTTTGAAATTCCATAAATTTGATAAAAATGCTTAAAACCAAGGATGATATATTCTCGAATAATGACCACGTACTGTCCTTACAGAGTATGAATTTTTTATTATGATTGTAAGGGCTTATAAAAAACTTTTAAAGTAATGAGGAACTTTTAATACTCACTGGTTGAAGTGATGCAAAGCAGGATATTTAAATTTCGTCTCTGTGACTCCACAACATTCCGACATTCTTGATGTCACACGCATTACATCCTATCCACCTTCTGGATCGCTCTCAGGATGTCTCACATCTGACGTCATATTAGCATCTTTGCAGTTTTTGCCAGTCAGAAGGTTTTGCAGTATTTGTAGGTTCTGAGTTCAAATGAAGTTGAAACTAGAATAAATATATGTACTTTAGTGAAATATTTGTTAAATTGACGAGGTTCATATTTGTTTTCTGAGCGAATTTGACACTGAAATCAGATAAAGCTTTCTTTCTGCAAGTTGGGACTCACGCTTCCACTTTTTTGCGCTCTTTAGTTCATACTTGCTTTGAACGTTTTTATTTAATACGATATCATTAACTTTAAGTAAATACCATAACTGGATGTGGTACATGGTTTATTACAATCAGTTTCATATTCAAGAACTTCGCCAGTAACTTCATCAACGCACATGCAACCATTCATCATTGGATGATTTCTTATTGACGGTTATTCATTTGAATTGACAATTTGAGTTTTTATCAAAAAGGTCACTGTGAATTTAAAAAACCGAACGGACAGCTATAAGTCTAGATTCTGTATTTTTCAGGTGTAAAAACGTCTTTGATATGAAAATTTTCAGCTTGAAACTGCGAAGCGGAACCTCGCTCATATTTGAAAACAAATATTTTCGGGATTTCTGAATTCAAAGCAATCTTATAAAAAATTGAATCCCTAAAAATATTGTATCATTGATATTTTCCAACGACTAGTTTCTATAATTTATAAACTATTGTCTATATAAACGTCAGCGAAATCCCTTTATCTAGAAAGTTTGCAAAAAAAGACAGATTGAAAATAAAAATCTGGCGGATTAACGTTCCCTCACAAATTTTGGGTACAGTATAACTGTTTCCAGGCTTTCAATTTGAAACAAAAAGTCCGGAGGCGATGAGTGAGGCGCTAGAGTGACGATAAGTGCGGTTAGCGAAAATGGTGAAATACACAACTTACCGCGTGAGTTTGAAGTGGCGAATTTGTGCTGAAATGAAAACCCTTCTCTATGTGTAATCAAACAAAAATTGTCCCAAACCAAAATTTCGATATGCATCGAATATAGAATTAAATTTCATGAAAAAATAGCTATGAAATATTCGTGCAAGAATTTTAGAACTCTAGAAAATGGCATCACGGGCGCTCTCAATTTTTATTTACTAAAATGCAAAAAAATGGTCCCAAACCAAAATTTCAATATGCAGCGATTAGAGAATTAAATTTNTTTTAAACCTATTTAAAAAATAATTTTTGATTGATTATATATAAATCGAATCAGAAAAAACGATGACATAGGTCAGATCCTTGTGCATCCATTCCAATACCAAAATAATTTGTGAACACCACTGTGAGCTTGTATCACCTGATATGCTGTACCTTGCTCTTATCAGTAAATTTTCTAGAACTAAAAATCAAAATTCTAGAATATCAAATGTCGGATGCAAAAATATATCGTTTGAACTTCCTTATGCAAAAAAAAATGAAACTCTAACTACCTTGGGCTTTCTGTAATAGGCGCTTGAACAGTCACCTATATAAAGGTGACGGTGCCTTGGCGGAACTTTTTTTTCTGTGCTCACAGGGGTTAAGATGGACAAATTTCCAAGCCACCAAAGTGCTTAAGTTGTTCAAGAATTAGAACCTTCATTGTTTAACAGAGCGTTTCTGCTCTTCTGCTCCGATGAAACGCAAAGTAAAAATAGCTTATGAGCAGATTCTCAGCCTTAGAAAAAGAAGGGCCAGTCAAAACATTTTTGTCACCTCTTGGTGGCCCGACTTATCTCATCTGATAAGGCGGCCGTTTGATACACGTTTATATCATAGACGAAAATCGGCGTGAAAACCTACGCAACTTTTGATATATGGCTATATCTTATGGCGCACAGCTTCAAAAGTTTCATTGAAGATTTTTTATTTTCACTTCAATCTCGATAAGCTTAGTTTGGGCTGTATGCCTCTTGAGCTTATATTTTCTTAAACGCCACCATATTTTTGCGACAACGGAAAACGCTTATGAAGATCTCGCTGCATTCAACGAAGCCCAAACTTAGCTGTATATTTATTACAACGGATGAGAAGACTTTTTAGTGAATTGAGCTAACATCGAGACTGATAGTACGGGCACAGTCTCAAGTTACCTAGCCGGGCAAATGACTACATGCAGCCGACTCACACAAATTCGGATGGTCTTTTTAGTATTAACTTATTGCCCATAAATCTAATCAGTACACTTCATACCGAATAGCCATAACCGTATGACATCAACGGCTGTAACGGTATTTCAGCATATTTTTTTTGTATTACACATTCTATTTTGTATGTCAAATTCTAACTCAGAACACTGGTTTCAGAGTTCCGCAAAATGATGGAAGAAGTGGCTCTGTTTCTCATAAAATATAATTCATCTTTACTCACACAGAGCATATTTGACCAAATTATCGAAATGAAACCTGATATGAATATATGCAATTATGTTGTGCAAGCTCATCCCGAGTTTTTATCAGAAATGAACTTCTTCAGACTTATAAAATCTAAAAGTTTTTTGCCAATTTCTGTATTTTTGGTGAAAGAATATCCACAGCTATTGATAGGGATTAGAATGTTAAGGAATTGCACTTAATATTCGTGAATTTATCAATTTTTAATAGATATTCAGTCAAATTTACAATCCCTAATTTTTGACTGCTGATCTACTATTGTATCTTCATGATTCCAACCATGAGCGAAAAAATAATGCGTTTGAATACATCAAAGAAAATAGAGTCGAACAAATCAAAGAGCTTTGGAGAAATCACTTATGTACAAAAAATTATTCTATCGATGCATATCCAGATTTCAAAATTTTTATCGAACTTGGATGCAATTTCAAAATTGAACCGAAAAAAGGCGAAAATCAAAGTCATCTAAAGATTCTGATGACATAAAAGGTACGATTATTAATAAAGATAAACTGAGTGAAAATTTTTAAAATGTGTTTGTTCGTTAATATATTTAACTCTAACATGTATATCAGAGCCTGATAATCAGGCCGCCACAACGTGGATATAAAGCTATTATTTTGCTCGAACCCTGGATTTTGTAGTTTCTAGCAAAAATATCCTGAGTTCTCTCATCAAGATACATGTATATAAATTAAAAAGGAACTTTGTTCAAATATAAATCATAAACAATATCTTTAACTCTATTTATGGGCCATAAATTATGGCGAGTAGTTGCCATTCGCAATTTAATCGCATTTTACGACGCTTAATCATTGATGACAAGATCAGTTATAAAATTATCGATAAACTAAAAAACTAAAAGACGTTTGTGCGTTTTTTTTTGAAAATTTTTACTGTATTACAGTACTTATTTTTTTCAAAAATTTTTCGAATTACCAAATAAAACCTTTCATCGTTATCAGAAAAAAATTCTAAGACTTTTTTTTCCAAAACACCAAAGCCCAAAAATGATCACGTGACCGTATATTCAAGAAATAAGCTAGGTCAAAATAGTACTGTTTTTTTTCAAAAAATGATTAAATCTCTTTTTAAAATAAGTAAAGATGTTCTTTAGGAGTTTTTTACACTTTTTTCCATTACACCAAAGTCCAAGAAAGATCACGTGACCTTCATATTAAGAAATAAGGTTTTGGCTCAAGTGAACAAATAGTACTCAAATTACGCCGAAATTTTTTTTTTGATAACAAACACCTAATTTAAGAGTTAAGAACATACTGATATTTTCCAAAAAGGTCACGTGATCTTATTTTTCAAGAAATAAGGATTCATTTATGACATACAATCTCAAACCTAATTTTTTGATTATTTCGCCACGTGATTTTATTCGGACTTTGGTGTAATGAGAAAAAAGTCTTAAAAACGTTCGAAGTTCATCAACAAATATTTCTGAAAACTTTTTCAAATTACCGTATATGGTGTATCGTATATCAAATTACCTTCAATCTCAAGTTTATCTTAGAGACTTGTAAGTACCCTCAAAAGAATCAGAAGAGTCGACTTTTTTTGAAATTATTAGCCACTATGTGTCAAATATGTACTGAATGGGCGCCAGAGAGCAAAAATCCCTTGTGAAATGTGATCACTTTTGATCTTTAATGACCTTTAAGTACATAAATGACCCATAGTTGCTAATATTTTCATGAGAAAGTCGACCCTTCCAATTATTTTGGTGGTTCTTGCAAGTTTATACGATGAACTTGAAATTGACCTTCACCTTGAACGAGAAATAAAATATTCCACAATAATTTAAGAGTGATTTTACCAAGGCATTTTGTATTAAACATATAATTCTTTTTGAATAGAGTTATAGCAAATCATTTGAAGTTGCTATGCAGTAGTTTACAATATAAATAAAACTTCAAATCTATATTAATATTACACTTTTGTGTGTCACTAGAGGTCATTTTCGCGACTTTTTTTTCTCGTTCCCATTAAATGCTTTTTTATCCATCGGAAAATACAAATTTTTTATTTTAATTGTATAGAAAATTGGCTGAATTGTATTATAAAAGGGTTGAAAATGTATGTTAATAATGGAACTTTGCTCAAATGGCTCGATTAAAAAATGGCGACTTCTTGCCATAATAGAGCCTAAGGGTGTATTGACTTATAAAGTCTACGAGTTAATCTAACCGCGTCAATTTTGATTAGAAATTTTCAAATGTGGCATTTTTCACTGCGAGTAGTCCATAGCAGTAATACTCATAATTCCTCATAATATGTTACATAATATAAAACTCTATTTTTTTTCTCAAATCCGCTGTGTTCACAATCAGGTCATAGTTGCTTATATCGTTCCCATCAAAATGTACCCAAGGAATTCTTTTGGTGTCATTCATATTTCCTAATTATAACTTTTGGTGTCATTCATATTTTCTAATTATAACTTTTTTTTTATAACTATTATGGTCAAAATTGTCGATTTCGTGCCCCTTTTTGTCGATTAATAGTCAATCTAAGCTTTTACATAATAAACTATTTATAACTGTAAATACAAATTCATTTTATCAGAACTATATTAAAACCCAGCACATTTAAATAAATACATTGTCAGTAATTGTCATAATTGGTGAGAGTGGCAACAATGTTTAATTCAGAAATGTCTTATCTTTATTATTTAAGTCGTACAAAGCCCTAAAAATCTCAAAATTAACTACCTACCATTGTGGACTATATTTTTCATCCATGTCATCAAAAAAATTCATGTTATCAAAAACCCTTCATAATTTTGAAAATCAAATTTTCACCATTACTTTTATACATGTATTAATTTTTTGATGACATGAATCAAAAATGTAGTCCACAATTATTGTTCGCAATTGTATGAGAAATCGAATGAGCATAGTTAAAACAATTTCTGATTCTGTTTTCGAATAAATGGTACCAAACCGGCCAAAATACCACTTTTCTAAGATAATCTACTGTATTTTTATAAAATCAGACAAAAAAAACCCCACAATATTTTTGCTCATTGAGAATCCGCTCAATTTGACACATGAATGAAGTTGATCGGATGTGTAATTAAGGTGAAAATGGTACCTCCGTTTTCAACTTTGCTGCCCTCTTGTGGGAGAACCGATGATTAAAAAGTGACGAGACCATCACCAATCGTTTTTTAAAGGTAGTTTAGTACTATATCAGAGTTTCAGGTCAACCTTTTTTGCGGACACTACCCCCTTAAAGACGATATTTTTTACTGACTTATTGAAATATTTAAAGATTGTTGGCATTACGTGTTCCAACAATTTCTGGTTGATTTGGCTGGAGTTCCTGTTAAATCCAAATATAAAGAAACCAAATCATTGTCATCAAACAAGTTTATAAATATATTCTGTCAAAGCTTTCTGAAGACATCGTCAGTTTCGTTTGATCAATTAATGTTTGAAACCGTTGATTTTAATAGCAAACAGGTTATTCACCATATAATTTATATAGAAAAGAAATAGCCTTTATAAGGGCTATAATTTATAAGGCATATTATAAAGGCTATAATTTATAGCCTATAAACCATAGTCGCTATGTCAGATGGGTAGACTTCCCTAGCACAATCTGATAAAACCGTCTATTAATAAAAACGGCTGATCAGGCCTTTTTTATCACCTGAACTGATTGCAAGTAGCCTTATTCATTTATTTAAATCACAAATATCAAATTTAATTTTGATATCACATTGTATCATTTATTAATTCAGAGTCATGGTAAGACCGTGTGCAATTTGCTTTGATTTCATTTCATAAAAACTTGAATCATTGCACATTTGGTTGAAATTTTGTGATCGCAAATTTTACATTTTTTATTTTTCAAATTTTCCAATTTTGAAGTTTCACTTCTACTTTCGGATCCTTAATCCACAAAATCCATGTATCGAGCTTTTACAAGCAGGTCACCGGACAAATCAAATATGTTCGGAATGAGGTATTATGACTATAAGGGAGCTTTCTCAACCCTCTCACGCTCAATGCCATTAAAATTCCCCTCACGCAAAACGCCATTCAGGGACGCTACTTTTTTTTAAATTAATTATTTATTTTAAATTGACAGGTTAATTTTTTTGATTGGTTTTCCGAATCTATGAATGGAAACATGTTTCATTGTGAAACCGATGAAAAGGATGATGATCTTGATGAATTATGCGGTTCTGATGATAAGCTAAAAGAGTTATTACGTTCTGTAAAACGATTATCACGTAATCAAAATTATCGCTACAGAGAAATGCCCTTATTTGCAGGACCCTCGAAAAAAAGATTAAAGTTGTCAGCTTCGTACGAATACGCTTCAAGTATTTCTGGCCAGAATTCTACTTTAGAAAAGAATCCTAAAGCAGCAACAGAAGTGATGCATTCACTGGCAAAAACATTTATAGAAAACTTCAGCAAATACATCGAAAAACTTCCAACTGATATGCTTATTGCACTCGTTAAGGGGGTGGTGGAAGTGAATTTGAACATTTATGAGGTTCATATTTTTAAGCTGATAGAGATTAAAGATTTCTGGCAAGTATATTTGGAACTGGGCATTTTGTTGAGAACATAAAAACAATTCATTTCAATAACCTAATCAACGGCGGTGAAGCACAAGTTTTTCATTTTTTGAAGGAAACAAGGATCCTTGAGCGTATTTCGGAATAATTCTTCAATACTTATAAACCATGTCTGAATTTGAATTATTTGGAGCTCTTTTTCCTTATAAAAAGTTTTATATTTATCTATTTTTAACTTCGAACTATCAAAATGTGCAAATCAATTTTCACCACCTCCTTATGGTATTAGAAAAAATTAGATATTGTATTGACCAAACAAAATGAATAAAAATTTGCTTAATATAATTTATTTTCTATCTTCAATGAGTTTATTATGGTAAATCGAACATTGAGAATTTTGTGGATAATTATGCAGAAGGGTTTACTGACCGATTTCGAGATGATGAAACAACTCAAACAATAGCGAATCTTGATAGTGATATAAAATTCTTGGAGAAAGTCCTGAAAACCCGCCGAAAAAAAAATCCCACAGAGTACATAGAAATTAATGATTGTAGCTCCAATTTCAAAACAAGATATAATTATGAACAAATTGATGGTCTTCGGGGCTTCAATGAACGAGGAAAATTAGGAATATCCATGAAGGCAAGAAGAATAGAATTGAGTATTGACGAGATGAAAGCTGAAGTGAACACATTGCAAATTCTGAAGGACCAAAATATCAATGTTAATGCTCCAAGATTGCGTAAAATTATTCCTGAGAAATTCAAATTTTCGAAGAAAAGTATCAATAAAATTATACTAGGTAATTCGAAGAATAATTTAAATAACTGATATAAAACTAAATTGGCATTGAACATAAATGTCACCAGTTTTTAACAAGGAACCATGTTGGCAAATCAAAATATTTTGAATCAACAACGATATTTCATTTTATTCTAAGCTTTTTGATGCCTTCAAATTGAACAGATTTCAAAATCAATTGAACAAGGTCTTTTGTTTGATTAAGCAGTTCTAATTATAATATTCGTAAATTACAATTTTTAACGGCTTAAATTTTCTGTACTGTATCATATTGCCGAACGGTATGTCCAATGAAAACATAGCTATAATTTCAATTTTGTTCTTTGTTTGTAACAAACAGTCGATAAAATATTCGCGTTGCACCATGTTTCTTTTTTTTTGGTGAAAATTTCTGCTGACTATTTCATAATTCAGAAATTATACTACGAACGAAATAAGTCAGAAGTAAGCTGGATCGAAGAAACCCAAAAAATCGCAAAAATTATCACGAACTAAAATCTACTTTTTGAAACCATCAATTGAAATTAGTTACGTCATGTTATATCTCTTTAAATTGGCCAAGTTAGTTAACAATGACCTGTTATTTTCTCCACGGTCGATAGGGGAAAAAGAGAAACTTACTTGGTGAATTTAAAGGAAAACAAAAAATGAAAACATTGTTAACTGTATTAATAAAAATCCTAGCTTACTAATTTTTAAATAATAATATAATCACTCGAGCGACCTGATAAAAATTTTCAAATCATCATGACATAATATGTGCATCGTGTGTCATTTCCTGACAGTTAAGTGTTGACGAAAATTATATTAGCTGCAATGAATCTCGGACAAAAATATGACGCCTCATCGAAGCCCGATTCTCGATATTGCTTTTCAAACGTAGAATCTTCTAACTGTACGCATTTGTAATTTTTTAATCTCTCACTCTTGAAAATAAAATAAATCGAAACGTTAAATTATAAAATTATTTTATTTGAAACCTTATTATATTTAGTATACAGTATGTAAGATTTTTGCTTCCTTTTTTTCAATTTGCATAAATATGAATTCCACCGTTTTGATTTGAAAAAGACGTAGGTATTTGCCAAAATTTATCGTTCTCATTGGCGGATAGAAAGCGGATAAATCAGCTTGATTTTTAATTAGAAGCTGATACGAAGCGGCAAAGAGCCCATCTGAAGTTTGATTACGTTGATATCATGCCGAGTAATCAAGCCTAGAGCGGACCGAGGTACTGCGTTTGTCCTCTTTTTAGTGGCTGGACATTACATAAAATTATTTTTATCCTCAAAAATAAGTTCTTTACGATTTTCCAAATGTACTTTTTTGGCCCAGAGGTCGGAATTATCATGTTGTAGCCTACAGTTTGTGTTTTTCTTACTTGCGAAATGAAAATTGTCATTTAGGTAATTACGACCAATAAAAAATGGTAACTAGGTGGATTATATTTTCAAACCCTTGACATCGGCTATAGCTTGGCTTTCAAAATAAAATCCATCTAGTTACCATTTTTAATTGGCCGTAATTACCCAAATGACAATTTTCATTTTGCGAGTGAACAAAACACATACTGTACAATTTGTAGGCTAATGGATAAAGATATCTTGAATAAGAGATCAAAGAAAGCCAAGGTTATTTATAATTTTTACATCACTCTGGAATAAAATAATTTTTTGAAAAAAACTTAACTTTAATTTTTGTGACTTATATCGTCGATTGCTCTTTGAAGGCTTTTAACGGTTAAATGGGAAATTGAAAAAGTCAAAAAATATTTTCATTCAATTCGTTTCTGATTTTTGTGCGTACATTTTGGCGCGAAGGTGAATGAAAACTTGTTTTCCAGACGATTGAGATGAGTTTTTCCAAATCTGAGACCATATTCCAATAGCCAGGGTTTCATTTAATTATTTATTGTTTATATATTATTTTGGAAAAGGTATGGTTTTCGATAAAGTACCTGAGACTGAACCTCTATTTTCTCTTGCACTTATCGAGTACTCAGAATTAAAATTTTAGCTTCCAATTTAAGTCTATCCTTGATCTCGGGTCATAAAAAAAGAATATTCTATCACCTTAATTAGCTGCGCAATAAGCGCTCAAAGTAGCGTCCCCGAATGGTGTTTTGTGTGTGAGGGAAATTTCAATGGTTTTGTGTGTGAGGAGGTTAACTTGAATAACAAGCCTACCCATTCATTTCAACACTAATTATAATATGATGCAGTACAACCAACGCCGTCACATAAGTTATGGGACATAACTAGGGTTAACGCCGACAAACACTCAAAAAACCAACTCGGGAACCGGTGGTCGGATTTTTTTGAAATTTTCAGGAAAAACTAAAAATGACCCAGAAAAATCAAAAAAAAATAGTCAAAATATTCCACCTTGACTTTAAATGACCTAACGTGACCCCAGGATACCTAAATAAATCCTCAAAAAACAACTCGAGAACCGGTGGTCAGATTTTTTTCAAATTTTCAGGAATAACTAAAAATGAACCAAAAAAATTAAAAAATAGTTGCTTGTAATTGTCCATTTTTAAGCCATTTTAATACAACTGGGGATTTTTCAACTTGACTTTAAATGACCTAACGTGACCCGAGGAGACCTAGAGAAATCATCAAAAAACCAACTCGAGAACCGGTGGTCGAATTTTTTTCAAATTTTCAGGAATAACTAAAAATGAACCAGAAAGATCAAAAAAAATATTCCAACTTGACTTTAAATGACCCAACGTGACCCAGGAGACTTAGAGAAATCTTAAATTCTGAACCGCTAACTGGATCATTTAGACACTTTAGCAAATGATGAAAAATACAGAAGCAGTTTAAAAAAATAAGTCAAAATATCCCAACTTGACACCAAATGACCTGAAGTGACCCCAAATGACCTAAAGAACCACGAAAACATAACTTCTGAACCGCTCATCAGATTACTTTGAAACTTATTCAAATGATAGAAAAATACCCCGGGAGTTCAAATAAATGAGTTTAAAAATTCCAACTTGACTGAGTTGCTCTGAAGTGACNCCATCTATGGTGGCTCTTTTAATCCTCGACTCACCAATTCTAGAACGCCAAAAAACTAACGTTTTTGACAATTTAGAATTTAAAATCTATCTCCTCCGAGAATACATTGCAAAATGGCCAAATTTTTAACAACGTATTCTTCAGAGTATAACTAATAAATTAAGGTGAGCTTTTATGCAATTTCCGGCTAACGTTCGAAATATGAATTTTTCAAGATCACGTAAAAAAATCCCGAAAAAAAATGTGCTTCGATTGGTTCGAATGTAGACCCAAAAGAAAGCAACGAAAAAACTAATCAGAAAGTTTGCTTACGTCAATAAATCTTTCGTGATTATGACTCATAATTTATGAGCAACCCGTATACCAATTCTGGCGTATCAGATAATACAGCTACGGACCTCAGAGAGGAGATATCGTTTTAAATTTTCAAATTTCCAGCGCCGTTTCCGGCGGATCCTATAATTATTGATATCCTTTTCCAACGGAACTTCATCTCAAAAACGTTTACTATCTATATAGCGCGTGTTCGTATCCCACTAATGTTGTCTTACTGATTGTCTTGAGTATGATTATAGCAAAGGTGATTGATATTGGGACGCTAAATTTGATCGGTTGAATCACTTAAGCATTCACTAAAGACAATCACTAAGACAACATCAGTGGGATTCGAAACACGCGCTATAGTAACGTTTTTGAGATGGAGTTCCGTTGGAAAAAGGATATTGATTGTTACACTTGAATCGAATAGCTGTTTATTCAATGTAATCATTTCTCTTAGACATAAGAATATTCTTTTTTTTATAACCCGCAAAATCAATTTTAAAACCACTTTTTCGCGTAATTTGGCGACTACCACCCGCTTAAGGGGGTGGCATCGATCCGGAGGATTCGGTACATTTTCAGAGCGATATATGAAAGAAAAAAAATTTATTTTTTTGTTTTTATCTTCAAAAAAAGTGTCCATTAATCGGCTCAAGAATTTCTCACTACCTAATAAAATAAAAGTAGTTAGAATGTTATATTGACTTCAAATATGCATCCATAATATGAAAAAAACTGCAAACCGGGCATAAAAGCCACAGGTCATGTGATATCATCTAAAAACATTATGGATTCTAGATGTTTTAGATGATATCACATGACCATGTGGCTTCATTGATCAATCATTGATACAAATTCAAAATATCCGATCCGGCAACCGTGTTTTGAAAAGTTATTGAAAAATCGTGAGACAAATCTAATTTCAAAATTTTATTGCACAAACACAGGAAAAAGAATGGCTAATAACAGTTGTTCAAAATCTTAATTCTTTGGTATATCATAACTTATTGCAGAAATGTTTATACTTTTATTCGTGATCTTAGCATGTTTAACAGCACCTGGACAATCAGCTCTAGACAAACTTTGAAAGTACATTCAATCTAACTTAGTAGAACTCTGAAGAAAAGGCATCCAAAACTGAGAGAAAACGCATCCCTGGAGGTTGTTACAGACGGGAGATTGAAAGGATTAATGTCAAAATAGATCGTCCTAACATCTAATCGCTAACTAAAGACACAAATCGGTTCCTGGCGCACCATCAGCCCCGATTTTTCACGTTGCACGTTTGAGGATAAAAAGCAATTGGAGAATCTGTAGCTGAGTGTAAGCCTGCCGAGGCGTAGTCGAAAGTAAACCACTGATTACATTTGTTCACCAATGATAAACGAGGTAGCTACGGAATCCAGCACTGTTCTTTGAAAAGGTTTAAGATTTCATCCATTTGTTTTGGTCTTTTATCAATTACAGGTAATTTTTAAACCTACTGTAGAATTTGAAAATTTCTAAATAAGGTCTTTTCGACCTCAGATTTTAGAAAAATTGTTTAGGACTTTATTTTCCCCGAAACTTAAAATCTGGAAATTATGTGCCTCGTTTATACCTGAAATTTAAAGTTTGATAGTTAGGTGATTTGATTGTTTTCTACCTCAATTTTTAGATGTAAATTTTTAATGAGTTCATTTTTGCTAAAACCAGAATTCGAAATTTAACGCCTTCTTGTTTTTAGTCTAGAGTTTTGAAGTTTAAAATTAACTATTTTGGATTATTTCAAACCTCAATTTTCGTGGCAAAAATATCACTTTTTGGTTAGATGCGTAGCCACTACTCCTTTAACGTGTGATTTAACGTTGTGGCTACGCATTCTAACCAAAAAGTGATAAAGGGATAATAATATCATATATCAGGAGTTTAGTAATTTTGCCAAAAATTGAAATATAGAATTTTTGAACGTAAAATCAAAGTTTCAAAATAAGTTATTCTTGTTTTTTCGATTTCAATATTTTTAAACGAAACATTTTTAGGAGTTTTTTTCCGAATTAAAATCAAGAATTTTACGACTATGTAGTTTGAAAAACTAAATCTTAGCGAAATCATTATCCAAATAATAGTAAACCTTTCTTTAATTCCATCGAAATGCGATCTCCTGTGGCCGAAGTACTGGCACTCTGGTTTTTGTAGATCTCTTCAGAATCGACCACATCTGATTGGATAGTAAAAACTATTCCAAAGGAGCAACTGAGCGGGATATCATCAGCACTATCGGCTATTGTGAGAGTAACTCCGCCTGTGGTGATTTTATCGAATTTCCAGATACTTTAAAGAATTTTCGAACTTGAGGTCAGTTCCATCTTGCGACCATGTCCAACCCACATGTTTGAGCAGCTTGATAACTCCACGAAAAACCAACGTTCGTTGCTTGAAGTAATTTTCTTCTTACAATCCGCGTTTGAAAAATCTGAGGCTGTTGTAACATATTTCTTGACCGGTAGTCAGCACGCGGGAGTGAACAAACAAGAATCAGCTGTAAATGCCACTTCGCAATAGTAGAGCAATCGAGAGTCACCTTGAAATATTTGAATTGAATATGAGATTTTTGCTTGGAAATGTCATGAGAAATTCTCATAAAGAATTCAATTTCTCGCTTTCGTCACGTGATTGTTGATTCATTTTTTATGAAATTTCGAAAATGATTGTTTACAAATAAAAATTTCAAAAATTCGAAATAAAATTTCAAAATCCTCAAATAACTCACGGTGAGAAAACGAGAAAATTTTTCAACATAAATGTTCTATTTCTTTTAGATATTTCATTTACCTTGTCAGCTTCGGGAACACACATAGTGCCATCAAATTCCAACATCTTCCGGGACATTAATAGTATCCACAGCTCGTTGTCCTCTGTAATTTTCGAAATTTGTGCAAAAATTGGGGTGGTTAATAATAAAAGTTTCATTTTGACTGAATGAATGTTATTATAGTTTGATAAAATTCATACAAAATTTCTTTGGTTTATACTGATTGTTGTAACGGTTGATTACTCGATGGGGGAAAAAGATCACTTTCTAACTATTCCTTTCACATCACCGATTTTGATTATATAGAGTTAAATGATTTCTTGGTTCGTTCCTTATTTTAATCTGACGATTAATCTGAGTCCTGTTAAGGGGGTCGGTGCAATTTGACAGATTTGCACATTTCGATTTTTTTTCTTGATGGTAAAGTTTTTGCCACTTCAAAATTTTCGGATAAAAACTTTTTTAAACGAAATTTTCCACTTTGACCTCAGTTTGTATAATCTTTTTTTCAGATCGATTATTTTTACTTTATAAATCGTCTTTTAAAAAACACTCAAAAAACGCGCAGTTTGCTATCGAAGGTGTGTAAATTAAGGTAACATTTATTAATTAATAACCGTAAAAACGGTCTTGACCATCGTTAAAAATTCATTAATTGCTTTTTATACGATTTATACGTCAAAATAAGAAATTTAAAATTTTGAAAAAAGACGAAAAAAACCGAATTTTGGCACATTGAAGAAATATTGTTTTTTCATGAGTTGAATGAAATAAATTTCAAACGGTGCACCGCGGTGGTCGACTCGACTTATCAATTTGACAAATTTCGGTTAAATAAATTTTTTTATTTCTGGATTAAAAATATGATTCAGAGTATGAAAAAGAGCGAAGAATCAAAACAAGGACATATTTGAAATAAAATAAATGGTGTAATTCCGAATATTTCCAGCCGGTGATTCCAGAAAAATAAGTTTGAACAAGAAATGGGGAAAATTTGGTTTTGAGATATTATTATTTTGAAATAAGTGATTCATTTATTTTTTGAAAATTTTTATTAAAATTACAGAGTTATTCGAGGGTCAAAAATTGGATAAACGTAAGTGCATTTTTTCGCCTTATTGATCGCCGTCGATCTTTAAAGCGAAAAATGCACCATTTTTGACCCTCGAATAACTCCGTAATTTTGATCAAAATTACAAAAAATAAATGAATCACTTATTTCAAAATAATAATATCTCAAAACCAAAATTTTTTCGAAGCTTTAATATTAAGAAAAATTCCATTTTTTTATCTCCCTTTTCAAAAATTACTTTTTTTGTCATGATAAAAAATGAAATTTTTCTCCATTTTAAAGCTTCGAAAAAAATTTGGTTCCTATATTTGATATACTTTTTGCCTTAGTGATAACGCACCAATCAACTTTGGCGTTCCCAATATCAAGCAATCTTGCCTATTGTCATACCCAATACAGTCACTAAGACACCATTAGTGCGATTCGATCACGCGCTATAGAGATGACCCTCATTTTGGGTGGATTATGGGTGCAGTAGTTATTTTCGACCACGGCATCAAATTCGGTATTTTTTTTCTTTTATCCGGCCATCCGGCACATGAGAAATTTATTGCAAGCAAAAAAATGTGTTTTACTATCGAATAACTAGTTCTACAGTATGTGTTTTTTTCGAGGGGGAAAAGAATATCATGTTACCGGGAGAATCGTCTATATTTTAGGGAGAATTCTCCCGAATTGTTTACTTTTTGTTCCCCCGAAAAAAAAACACATACTGTAGAATATCGGATTTGCTTGCAAAAATAATTAATCTATTTAAAATTCTAGACATAGGAAAGTCTCAAATTACAAAGAATAATAATCACAGCAAAAAATAACCCTGAATAAAAAGTATTTCAATATTATAATTGTTAAGACTTTTGCCCCCTTTTCAATATTTCAATTTTAAGCCTGATCAATGTGATAATGGCAGTAAATCTGCATAAAATAGTGATTGCGAGAATTCTGACAGAAATTATTCAGATTCAGAGCAGGTGAGAATTTTACTTAGAGAATCGAGAATGATATAGGGTATGAAAAAAGAGAAAAAAAATCGCATGTACCGTTCGTGAGTTAAACTTCCGCTTATAAAAAACGTACATTTTGCCTATATTAAACTATAGCCATGCATTTTCAAAATAAATTCTCGGCGAATTAAGATGAATTTAAATTTTTTTCTCAGGCTACATTGTAGAGAATGTTTTTCTGACAAATAATATCGGCATTATGTAATTTTCGGATACGTGGATATGAACTTAAACTTCAATGAAGAGAAAAAGCAAAAATTAGGTTTTATGCATTTAGCGGTTGGTTTTTAAATATTTTCTAGAAATTTATCAATTTTATACATTTCAAGGTTACGAACTAAAATGTGCAATTGAACACATAGATGTCCATCTAATTTTCACAAAATATATTTGAGTTTTAAAAAAGGCTAATTTCTCCTCAGCACATTGCTGGAAGCACCCACAATCCCCTTAACCCCTAGACTCATAGAGTATTGATATCCCCAAAAAGAAGAGAGATCGATCGATTCTCAGGCCAAAAAACAGGCATTGATATTAAGGGCGGACATAAACGTCATTGTTAAGCACATTTATATTTAAGAACGTCACCATGTTTTAAATCGGGATCAAGTTTCAATCCGCGATCACCGCTGGTCCTTAGTTATATATTTTTTGAACATTTTTAAGACAAAAAATGTTACATTTGTAATAAATTTTATAGTATTAAAAAATTATTTCTAGTTGATTGTGGGTCCGGACTAGGTATATATTTGATAATGTTGGAAAATGCTGGTGGCCAAACTTCCATAGTTGCGGGAAGTGCAGCTCATCTGATGTTGAAACAAACATTTCCGATTTGAAAGAAAAAATGTCACTTAAGAAAAAATCAATAATTGGAATAATTTACTGATACTGCACTCTTTTCCCATTAATTAAATTGAACTTTAAATCCGCTCTCAGATAAACGTAACTATGAGAATTATTCAACATAATTTGCTCAATTGTTTAAATAAATTATAAAATTATTATTGAATAATCATTTCTGATACTAATCGAATAGTTTCAACCTCTCCGCTCAAGTCTGGCTCACATTTCCGTTAAAAGTAAGAGATCAATTTTTTATGGACAATTTTAAATAATACTGTAAAAAAACTTAAAACCTATGCTAAATTATGCCGAGGCCGAATAGTAAATTTCAATAAAGATACAAAAGTTTTGCACTATTACGTGGGCCAATTTTTTTTTTATTTTCTTCAGCACCACACAAAATATAGTCCTTTGCAAACTCTAAGATCTCAAAATCTGTGAAGTTTTGAAACTACTTTTATTATTTTCTCAAATAACTGAAAAGATGGTAACGCGAAACGTAGTTAATAAAATATAATAAATTTCTGATACTGTAAAAAAAAAATTTATACAGAAATTAGCGTTCAAATCGTAAGTATAATTTCAAGGATCATGTCATTTTCATTTGAAAGAAAACCAAGGAAAGAATACTCTGAGGTCGACTTTCAACACATCCCTGCCCCTTCCCGTTGGGTGGTGTTCCTCCCCTTTTTTTGAGACCCCTGCCCAAAAATTGCCTCCCTACCCCCCCCCCCTCCCCCCCCCCCGCCCCCCCCGCCCCGCTCCTCCCGCTCCCCCGCATAGCTATGTGTTAATATGTTCCATAATTCACAGTGAATATATACTTATAGGTAGTTCATATTGGTGAATATGAAACGCTTAATTAAGGTGGTATGGTATTGAACACGTTGTGATCTTTAAAACTATCGAGCTACGAGAAAAACCAGAAAATACTCATTTTTGACTCAATACACCAATAGTTACAGTATCTTTACAAATGACTTTCCAACTGCAAAATCTAAGATGAATAATCTCCATCCAGATCCATATCCCTTTTATGGAGGAAGATATGATAATCCAATTGTAGCTCAAAATTTCCACAGATCTACGTAACCTATAGCAATGCCCATCTATTGGTGCGCTTTGTATCCTTCGACTCACCAAATTCTTAGAAACGCCAAATCTAACGTTTTGTGACAATTTGAGATTTACAATCTATCCGTCCTCGCGAGAAGAACGATGTTGCAAAATGGCCTCATGTCATAATTTTTAACAACGTATTTCAGAGTAATAATAATAAATAAGGTTGACTTTTTTGCAATTTTCCGGCTAAAGCGTTCGAAATATGAATTTTCAAGAATCACGTAAATAAATCCCGAAAAAAAATGTGTTCGATTGGTTCGAATGTAGACCCAAAAATGAAAGAACGAAAAAACTAATCAGAAAGTTTGCTTACGTCATAAATCTTTCGTGATTATGACTCATAATTTATGAGCAACCCGTTATACCATCCTGGGGTTCAGTATCAACAGCTATCGGACCATCAGAGAGAGAATACGTTTGAAAAATTTTCAAAAATTTCCAGCGCGTTTCCGGCGGATCCTATAATTATTGTGATATTCCTTTTTCCCAACGTAACTTCTATCTCAAAAACGTTTACTTATCTATATAGCGCGTGTTCCTGTATCCCACTATGTTGTCGTTACTGATTGTCGTTGAGTATCGATGTTATTATGGCAAAGGTATTGATTATTGGGTATACCTGCTAAATTTGAATCGGTTGAATCACTTATAGCATTCACTAAAGACAATCATAAGACAACATTCAGTGGGATTTCGAAAACACCCTATAGTTACGTTTTTTGAAGATGGAGTTCCGTTGGAAAAAGGATATTATTGTTTTACAACCTGATCGATTGAGCTTGTTATTCAATGTAATCATATTCTCTTAGACATATAAGGATATATCTTGTTTTTTAGTAACCCGCAAAATCAATTTTAAACCATTTTTCGCTATGTAATGCGACTACCACCCGCTTAAGGGGGTGGCATCGATCCGGAGGATTCCGTACATTATTTTAAGTAGCGATATATGAAAGAAAAAATTTTAATTTTTTTGTTTTTTATCTCAATAAAAGTGTGCCATTAAATCGGCTCATGAATTTCTCACTAACTAATATAAATAAAAGTAGTTGAGAATGTTTTATTGACTTCAAATATGCAATCCATAATATTGGAAAAAAACTGCAAAACCGGGCAATAAAAGCCACAGGTGCAAATGTTGATATCATCTAAAACATTATGGATTCTTATGAGTTTTAGAATGATATCACATCGACCTGTGTGCTTTCATTGATCAATCTATTGATCATTCAAATATCCGACCGGCAAAACGTGTTTTGAATAAGTTATTGAATAAATCGTGGAGACAAATCTCTAAGTTTCAAAATTTAAGCGAAAACACAGGAATAAAATGGCTAATACAGTGTTCAAGATATCTTAATTACTTTTGTATATCATAACTGTATTGCAGGAAATGTTTATACTTTTTATTCGTGATCTTTTAGTCGATGTTTAACGAGCACCTGGACAATCAGTCTTGCTAGACCAAACTTTGAAAAGTACATTTCAATTCTCTAATCTTAGTAGAACTCGAAAAGAAAAGGCATCTAAAACTGAGAGAATAACGCATCCCGTGTAATGGTTGTTTAGGCCTTAAACTTTAGGAGCACGATTATAATGGGGGGGAAAAACCCCCCAAACCCCTAATGTGTTATAATTGGGCTTCGCCCACGTTAGGGAGACCCCAAACCCCCCAAATTGATTATGTGTTGTTTAGGACGACGATTTATATGGGGGGAAACCCCCAATAACCCCTATAGTGGTTAAGATCGTGAAACAAATCTAAGTTTCAAATTTATTGCAAACACAGGAATTAAGAATGGCTGTAAATATACAGTTTGTTAAAAGCTAATTCTTTGTATATTTCATAACTTATTGCAGAAATGTTTATACCTTTTTATTCGTGACTTAGCCATGTTTTAACAGCACCTGGACAATCAGGTCTGCTAGACAAACTTTGAAAGTACATTAATCGCTAACTTAGTAGAACTCTGAAAGGAAAAGGCATCAAAACCTGGAGAAAATACGCTCCCTGAGGAATTGTTCAGCCGGGAGATTTGAAGAGGTATTAATGTCCAAATAGAATACGTTCCTTCTAGACATCTATCGCTAACTTAAAGACCAACAATCGTTCCTGGCGCACCATCAGCCCCGTTTTCCGTTAGCCACGTTTGAGGATAAAAAGCAATTGGAGAATCGTAGCTGAGTGTAATCCGCGAGAGTCGTTAAGTCCGAAAGTAACCACTGACTTTCATTTGTTCACCAATGATAAACGAGTTAGCGACGGAATAGTCCACTGTCCTTTGAAAGTTTACGATTTCATTACGATTCGTTTTTGCTCTATGCAATTTCACCGTGATTTTTAAACGCTACTGTAGAATTTGGAAAATTCAAATGGCTTTTCGAAGCCTCAATTTTGAAAAAATTGTTAGACTTTAATTTTCCCACGAAATAAAAAATCTGGAATTTATACCCTACGTGTATTACCTGAAAATTAAAGTTTGAAGTAGTGATTTGGATTGTTTTCTCACCCTTCAATTTTTAGATCTGTCAAAATTTAGAGTTTCCATTTTGCAAGAGACCAGAAATTCCAAAGTTTAACCGTCCTCTTTGTTTAATGTTAGCCCAAGTTATTTGAAGATTGTAAATTACCTATTTTGATTACTGTTCAACCTCAATTTTCGTGGCAAAAATATACTTTGCTAGCATACTCAGTGTATTTTAGTTGGCTAAGATTACCAAAAAGTGAAAAGGATATTGATAAAATCAGATTAGTTTTGCAAAAATCGAGAATTTGAACTAAATTCAAAGTTTCAAATTAGTTATTCTGGTTTTTTCGATTTCAATTTTTTAAACGAAAGACATTTTTTATAGAGATTTTTTTTCCGAATTAAACAAAAAAGAATTTACGGGTACTATGTATTGAAAAAAAATCGTTAGGCGCAATCATTATTTCCCAAATAATAGTAACGTTCCTTTAATTCCTAGTCCGAAAATCGCATCATCTCCTGGGCCCGAAGTACTAAGCATCTGTTTTTGTAGATTCTCTTCAGAAACGACCACAATTGAATTGAATAAAACTATTTCGCAAAGGAGCAACTGAGCGGGATACATCAGTCACTTAATCGGCTATTGGTGAAGAGTAACTCTCGCCTGTGGGATTTATCGAATTTCCAGATAACTGTTAAAGAATTTTGCCGAACTTAGGTCAGTTCCATCTTGCGGACCGATGTCCAACCACATTTTGGACAGGCTCCTGATAAACCCAACGAAAAAACCAACGTTTCCGTTGCCCTTGAAGTAATTTTCTTCTTACAATCCGCGTTTTGAAAAATCTGAAGGCTCGTTGTAAACAAATATTTCTATGAGCCGTTAGTCACACGCGTTCCGGGGTAGAAACAAATCAAGAAATAGCTGTAAATGCCACTTTGCCAAATAGTAGAGCAATCGAGAGTCCCACCTGAATATGAAATTGAATATGAGACATTTTTGCTTGCGAATCATGAAAATTCTAAAAAAATTCGAATTTCTCGCTTCGCACGTGATTCGTGATTCCATTTTTTTAAATTTCGAAAATGATTGTTTACAAAAATTCAACAAATTCGAAATAAATTTCGAAAATCAGTAAAATTTACAAAATCTCAAAATAAACTCACGTTAGAACGAAAAATTTCACATAAATGCTATTCTTTTAGATTTCCATTACCGTTCAGCTTCGGGAACACCACATAGTGCCACAAAAGTTCCAACACTCCGGTACATTGAATAGTATCCACAGCTCGTTGTCCCTCTTAACTCGAAAATTTGGCAAAAAATTGCGGGTTGGTTAGATAATAAAAGTTTCACTTTTGACCTGATGAATATTTATATGTTGATAGAAATTCATACAAAATTTCTCTTTGGTTTTATACTGATTGTGTATACGGTGTTGATTAGACCTCGAAGGGGGAAAAAAAGCACACTTTCGAACTATTCTCTCTTCATCATATCACCGATTTTGATTATAAGAGGTAAAGATTTCTTGGTCGTTCCTTATTGTACATACTGATTAACATCTGAGTCCCGTTAAGGGGGTGGGCAATTTATGAAATATTGCACCTTTTTTTCCGATTTTTTTTTCTTGAGGGTACAGTTTTGCCACTTCAAAAATTTTCGATAAAAAACTTTTAAACAATTTTGCCCACTTGATCCTCGTTTTATAAATCTTTTTTTTCAGATCATATTTTTTACTTTATAACAATCGTCCTTTTAAAAAACACTAAAAACCCAGCGTTTGGCCTATCGAATCAGGTTGTAAATTAAGGTAACATATTTTTTATATTAATAACCCAAAAACGGTCTTCGACATGCGGTTAACAATTCATTGTATTTGCTTATACGATTTATACGCAAAATAAGAATTTAAAAATTTTGAAAAAAAACGACCGAAAAAAACCGAAAGTTTGCACATCGAAGAAATATGTTTTCATAAGTTGAATGAAATATTCAAAACGGTGCATCCGCGGTGGTCGATTCGAACTTATCAATTGAACAAATTTCGCAGTTCTAGAAATAAATTTTTTTATTCTTTGATTAAAAAATATGATTCAGGAGAAAAAGGAGCGAAGAAATCAAAACAAGGACATATGAATAAAATTAATAGTGTTAATTCCCGAAATCTTCCAGCGCGGTGATTCCAACAAAATAAAGTTTGAACAAGAAAATGGGGAAAATTTGGTTTGAGATATTATTAATTTTGAAATAAGTGATTCAATTTAATTTTTTTGAAAATTTTTATTTAAAAATTACAGAGTTATTCGAGGGTAAATATGGATAAACGTAAGTGCATTTTTTTCGCCTTATTGATCGCCGTCGATCTTTAAAGCGAAAAATGCACCATTTTTTGGACCTCTTCGAATAACTCCGTAAATTTTTGATAAGAATTACCAAAAAAATAAATGGAATCACTTAATTTTTCAAAAATAATAAGTATCTCAAAACCAATTAAATTTTTTCGAAAGCTTTAAAATTAGAAAATTTCCATTTTTATCTCCCTTTTCAAAATTACTTTTTTTTTGTCATGATAAAAAATGAAATTTTTTCAAACTCAGTTTTAAAGCTTCGAAATAAAAATTTTGGTTCCTATAATTTGAATAATATCTTTTTGCCTTAGTTGATAACGCACCAAATCAACTTTGGCGTTCCCCAAATATCAAAGCAATCTTGCTTGTCATTACCCAATTTACAGTCACTAAGTACAAGACCATAGTGTCGATTCGATCACGGCGCTATAGAGATGACCCTCATTTTTGGTGGATTATGGTGCAGTAGTTTATTTTCGACCACGGCATCAAATTCGGTATTTTTCTTCTCTTCCAGCCATCCAGGCACACGAGCAAATTATTGCAATAAAAATGTTTTTTCTAGAATAACTAGTTCTAGAATATCGGATTTGCTTTGCCAAATATTTATTATATTTAAATTATGACATAGGTAGTCTCCAAATTACAGAAGAATCATAGATCCACAGTGAGAGCAAAAAATAACCGATAATGAACGTATTTCAATATTCATAATGTTAAGACTTTTGCCCCCTTTTCTAATATTTCCAATTTATAAGCCTGATCAATGTATAATGGCGATTAATCAGCATAAATAGTGATTGCGAGAATTCTGACAGAAATTAATTCAGATTCAGAGCAGGTGAGAATTTTACTTAGAAGAAATCGAGAATGATATCGATATGAAAGTAAAATTTTTCAATTGGATATCACAAAATAAAACAATGGAAAATTTAATTCATTCTTTCAACTATTTTCGCTATCGTTCTTGCAAATGATATAATGGTAATAAAAATTAGTGCAAATTGATAATTGCAACATGAACTTAACTTATTTTTCCCACCTTAAATTTTGTGAATTGAGAAAATTCATAAAATTAATGTGGGCTACTAAAAATTAGGTCTTAGCAATAACTTTGTTGAATTAGGTAAACTGTATTCAGTTTTTATCTGTAGTTATATCCTTTAATTCAACTCAAAGGCATTTTTTAAACCTTAATGTTAATACGTTGGCAGTATTAATCACGTTCTTCGTTGTACGTGCTGAACACACAGAACCTTTTCTTACGCCAAAAAAACTATTATATCTTCAATAGATGGCCTGTTTATGGTCAAAAAACTAAAGAGGATTTGAAGAAATTCCACTTACTAAAAAATTAACTATAACTTACAGAAAAAGATGCGTGATAAATTTTTTTCTGAGCATTTTATGAAATAGCCAAAAAAACTTTCCGTTCTTTAATGAACCTCAAAAAGCGAGCCAAATCACTGATCAGTTTTTCTTATATTTGATTTAGGGCAGCAAAAATTTCTATTTTTTAGCCACAGTTTTTTCTGGCAGAAACTTTTTATTTTGTAGATTCTGTATTTTACGGAGATCATAACTTTTCCTTGTTAAACATTCAGCTTGATGATGCGGAAAGGTCGAAACGCTGCACTAATAAATAATTTATGTTATTACTTGATATAAATATTTTAAGACCTGGGAATATGCCCGATGTGAAAAGTGCTCACATTTACAACTACACGAAATTTTTAAGGGGGTTTCATTGACCACTTGGTAAACGCAAAATACAGAAAAACGGAACTTCTCTCTCATTGAAGTTACCAGTAAATATTATAAAAAGGCTCGAATTTATCATCAATAGATAATAGGAGAAAATTGTCATAAATAAAACTTATTTTCCGTGAAAAAGTTTTAAGATCCGCCGGAAAACTTGACGCTTCGATATATTCGTGGACTTTAAATTTTCAATCCTTACTCCCCTGAGTTTTTGAGTTTATGAACTTCATTATTTTTCAAAATTCTACATATTAGTACAATCAAACACAAGAAACGAAAATTTCCTATTTGTATATATCTTCGCTTTCAGATTTTTAAAAAGATTTTGAATCCTCAATTTTGCTTTTTTCAAGATTCCTAATCCTCCGTTCATTTTGAGAGATAAATTCGACAAACAAATTTGTAAGGAACGTGATCATAACAAACACTCAACCTAAAAACGCTTTAAGACGAACATTTTATTTATTCTCCTTTTCTCTTATACCTCCGAAAATCGAATGTTTAAATTGCAAATAGTAGGAGAAATTGTTAGAAAAGATCGAGGGCATTTATAAACCGGAATAGAACCACAAAAGGTACTTTCCAGTGCTTAAATAATTATGAAATACTACACCAAATGACCTTCAAATACTTCAGGTTATCTGTATTAAAAACATTTCATCGAAATTAAGTAATATTTGTTATGTCCTTGGTGGATTTTGCGTTGACCACCCCCTTAGCTCACTGTTATTTGCCTCAGCAACTAAAATGTTACATTTAAACGGTGAAACAGACTAAAAAAATAATTTAATTCATGAACTTTCTGTTTTTATATATTCTCAAACTTCTTATTCCGAGAAGTAATTTTTTTTGAGATTAATAATCCAATTAAAATTATATTTTTAAAATGCGTAGGTTTTTGCGGAGGCTTACGTAGGTTTTTTCGTGGAATCTAACTATACGGCGTAACTCTACGCCGCACCCCGCTGTAAAAATTTTCGCAAATCAAGTCCACTCAAAATTTTTATTGATGCTTTTTTGAATTCTTCTGAAAAAAATCAGGCCGAATCAGTTGTGTTATTTTCTGATATCTATTTGATTTCCGGATTTCAAACCGATGGAAGCGTCAAGTGAAATTTGTTTCTGAACTACCTATAAAATTTACATCACTTGCTTGTGAGACCGTCGGTTTTGTCATTTGGCACGCATTTATACAAATTTTTATTTTCTCAAAATTTCAATTAAATTTGGGTGTTAAAGCCACTTTTATTTTGAAAGTCAGGACATTTTTCAATATTTAATCGCAATTGAAGGTCAATTTTTTTTCCTAAAAAGCTGTTTTTATCTCATTTTCATGGAAAAAAACTTCCATATTGAGGAAATTTTTCCATGTGGATAATTATTCTCCCACTATTAGTGCATAACACCCGACAATGTCTGAAGTTTATAAATATTGCTTTCAAAAAAAATTCTCACAATCGGGTCAAGTTATCAATCATGATGCCGAAGTATTATAACTCCAGGTGCTTTGCAGTGAATTTAATGCACAAATTGAAAAATTTCTATCTATTTTCAAAGAGTAAAAGGGTCTTGCGTGAGCCACCCAAATAAGTCTGTTTTGACCAGCAGGAGCAAAATTTTAAAAAATAGCTGTGATATGGGATGCGTATCTATATATGGAAGTTAAATTGCAAATAATGAAGATAAATGAGGAGTAGTCTTTTTAGTGCTTTTAGGACGCCTTTTTAAACAAAATTCTGAGCGTAGGTTGAAGTATTTTGTGCTCTGAATCGTACAGGCAATTTGTAAAACAACTGTACTTCGTTTTTTGAAAGAATAAATATTTTTAACTGGTTTTTCAGAACTTCACTTGGAAAATGTGAAAAAAAGCTCAGTTATCCTCACCCACATCTTAGATTTTGCTCCAAAATTTTAATCTGCATTAGCAATCGAGGCAGAATTCAATGCAGTTTCTAGAAAATATAATGTTGATCTTTTATAAATATTCAATAGTTTTATTTCTCTATGTTTCGCTTATTCTGAAGCGAATTTTGTTCTCTCAGAAAAACATGTTCTAGACAAATATTTCGGCGTATTGCTTTTGACTTTCATCGCTATTATTGGAAATAAACCAACCGTTCCCGTCCGCCTCGAAACTTTTATTTGATTTTGGCTCAAAACTTTTGACACTATGAAGCGGCGTTTTTATTAAAGAGC
>SCLH01000707.1:221311-244733 GCA_004367855.1 Oikopleura vanhoeffeni | reverse complement strand
AGAGCACTTTTTTGGCTTGACTTTTGAGTTCATATTTATGGGAAAGGTTTAGGTGTAGCAATAATTTGATGAAATCATTGAGATAAAGGATAGACTCGAATTTTTAAAAATTATTTAAGACAATTCTAAAAATTATATCAAACTTCATTTCCGCCGTGGAAAAGTGAAGTTAACTCGAACTGTTTTTACGAAAAACCCATACGATTTTTTATAATGAAAGATGCTTAGTTTCAAAATAAATTAAGTGAAATCTTATGTTCCTTAACCTTGTCTCCGATTCAAATACCTTATCGGGTTCGTCTATGAAAACGATAATTCTTCACTGTTGGAAGGATTTGAATTAGTTGGTAAACAATTATGTCTGCGCTAATTATTTTCCGGCCCGCTTTCTCATTTCATTAGCAATTTCTCTGTTTTCAAACCAAAAAAGAATAAAAAAGTTTCTACATTTAGTAGGAAACATTATTATTTTTTTTTAAGGTGTGTCAAGACGATTCCTAAACTGAGTATTTAAGACCTTGTTGTTTAGATAAATTGTGAGATAAAGCTGTAAAGAAAATTTCAGAGAAATCCAAAAATAGTAGATAAATATATTTCGAACGGCTCATTGCCGAAAAAAAAATTTTCTATCATTTTTCGAAATTAATTTGCGAACTCTATGGGCGATTTGACCTTGAACTTCAATTTTGATTTTTGTCCTTTCCGGTTCTTTTTCAAAAAAATGAGCCATTTTATGGCTCTATGAGTCTAGGGTTAAGATTGGAAATCATTGTTGAAACAGACATTATTACAAGGCCATTATTGTCCGAGCGTTAAATTTGGATTAACTGCCATATAAATTTTAAGAGAATTATGAAATCTAGCATGAATTTTTACTCTGAGAAGACAAAACGTTAGTGACAGTTGTTTTCAAATTTGACTGAAATATAGTTTCATTGCCATCACTTTTATACAGTTATGTAATTGAAAATGAATAAATGTTAGGCAGAAGAAACGAGGAGCCGCGAAATTTGGATAAAATCGGTTATTAGTCTTTTATTTTCTTAACCAACAGTTACCATTTTTGCTTCTGATTTCAAAATTTGAAATAACGTGAAAATTATTTATATGCCGCCAAGAGAATAGTAAAACAAGGGGCTGAAATCTCAAACTCAGAAGAAGGTTTTCGTCCTTGAGTAACTGATTTATTGTATCTTAATCTGGCTTAAGCGTTATAAAGTTTCTGTAAATAAACTCGGATCGAAGCCAAATCAAGATGATCGAACTCAAGGCAATTGCCATTTTTAAGTGGTCATACCTCCAAACGCATCAAAGTTTGCTGTGAAATGCGTCCCCCACAAAATAGTAGTTATGAAAGTAAAATTTCAAATTGGATATCATCAAATAAAACAATGGAAAATTTAATTATTCGTTTCAACTATTTTCGCTATCGTCTTGCAAATGATCAATGGTAATAAAAATTAGTGCAAATTGATAATGCAACATGAACTTACTTTATTTTTCCCACTTAAATTTGTGAATATGAAGAAAATTCATTAAAATTAAGTGGGCTACTAAAATTAGTCTTAGCAACTTTGTTGAATAGGTAAACTGTATTCAGTTTTTATCTGTAGTTATATCCTTTAATTCAACTCAAAGGCATATTTTTAAACCTTAATGTTTAATTACGTTGGAGTAATTAATCACGTACTTCGTTGTATCGTCTGAAAACACAGCCTTTTTTACGCCAAAAAAAACTATTATATCTCAATAGATGGCCCATGTTTATGTCAAAAAACTAAAGAGATTTGAAGAAATTCCACTTTACTAAAAAATTAACTATAACTTACAGAAAAAGTGCGTGATTAAATTTTTTTTGGAGCATTTTTAGAAATAGCGCAAAAAAACTTTCCGTTCTTTAATGAACCTCAAAAAGCGAGCCAACAATCGACGATGTTTTTCTATTTGAATTAGGGCAGCAAAATTTCTATTTTTAGCCCACAGTTTTTTCTGGCAGAAACTTTTATTTTGTAGATTCTGTATTTTACGTGGATTCATAAACTTTTCCTTGTTAAATCATTCAGCTTGTATGATGCGAAAGCGAAACGCTGCACTAATAAATAATTTATGTTAATTACTTGATATAAATATTTTAAGACCTGGGTGAATATGCCCGATGTGAAAAGTGCTACTTTACAACTAACGAAATTTTTAAGGGGGTTTCATTGACCACATGGTAAACGCAAAATACAGAAAAACGGACTTCCTCTCATTGAAAGTTACCAGTAAATATTAAAAAAGGCTGAATTTATCATCATAGATTAATAAGGAGGAAAATTGTCATAAATAAAACTTATTTTCCGTGAAAAGTTTTAAGATCCGTCCGGAAACGACGCTTCGATATTTCGGTGGACTTAAATTTTTCAAATCCCCCTTACTCCCCTGAGTTTTTGAGTTATGAACTTCATTTATTTTTTCAAATCTACATATTAAGTACAATTCAAAACCAAGAAACGAAAATTTCACTATTTGTATATATCTCGCTTTCAAGTTTTTAAAAAGATTTTGTAATCCTCACATTTTGCTTTTTTTCAAACATCCTAATCCTCCGTTTCATTTGTGAGAGATAAATTGCACACAAATTTGTAAGGAACGTTGATCAAACAAACAGCTCAACCTAAAAACGCTTTAAGACGAACATTATTTATTTTATTTACTTTTCTCTTATATCTCCGGAGAAATCGAATGTTTAAAATTGCAAATAAGTAGGAGAAATTGTTAGGGAAAAATCTAGGGCATTTATAAACCGGAATAGAAGACCACAAAGGTACTTTTCCAGTTGCTTAATAAATTATGAAATACTACACCAATGAACCTCAATACTTCAGGTTACTGTATGTAAAACATTTCATCGAAATTAAGTAAATTTGTATGTCCTTGGTGGATTTTGCTGTTGACCACCCCCTTAGCTCACTGTTATTTGCCTATAGCACTAAAATGATTCAATTTAAACGGGTGAAACAGACTAAAAAAATAATTTAATTCATGAACTTTCTGTTTTTATATATTCTCAAACTTCTTTTCCGAGAAAGTAATTTTTTTTGAGATTATATCCATTTAAAATTATATTTTTAAAATGCGTAGGTTTTTTGCGGAGGCTTACGTAGGTGTTTTTCGTGGAATCTAACTATACGCGTAACTCTACGCCGCACCCCGCTGTAAAAATTTTCGCAATCAAGTCCACCTCTTTTTTGATGCTTTTTTGAATTCTTCTCGAAAAAAATCAGGCCGAATCAGTTGTGTTATTTTTCTGATATCTATTTGATTTCCGGATTTCAAACCGATGGAAGCGTCAAGTGAAATTTGTTTTGAACTACCTATAAAATTTACATCACTTGCTGTTGAGACCCGGTTTGTGTCATTTGGCACGCAATTTATACAAATTTTTATTTTCCTCAAAATTTCAATTAAATTTTGGGTGTTAAAGGCCACTTTTATTTTGAAGTCAGGACATTTTTCAATATTTATCGCAATTGAAGGTCAATTTTTTTTCCTAAAAAGCTGTTTTTATCCATTTTTTCATGGAAAAAAAAACTTCATATTGAGGAAATTTTTCCATGTGGATATATTCTCCCACTATTAGTGCATAAACCCGACATGTCTGAAGTTTATAAATATTGCTTTCAAAAAAAATTCTCACATCGGGTCAAGTTTATCAATCATGATGGCCGAAGTATTATAACTCCAGGTGTTTGCAGTGAATTTAATGCACAAATTGAAAAATTTCTATCTATTTTCAAAGAGTAAAAGGCTCTTGCGTGAGGCACCCAAATAAGCTGTTTTGGACCAGCGAGCAAAATTTTAAAAATAGACTGTGATATGGGATGCGTATTCTATATATGGAAGTTAAATTGCCAATAATGAAGATATGAATGAGGAGTAGTCTTTTTAGTGCTTTTAGGAGAGCCTTTTAAACTAATTCTGAGCGTAGGTTGAAGTTATTTTGTGCTCTGAATCGTACAGGCAATTTGTAAAACAACTGTACTTCGTTTTTTGAAAGATTAAATATTTTAACTGGTTTTTCAGAACTTCACTTGGAAATGTTGAAAAAAAGCTCAAGTTATCCTCACCCACATCCTTAGATTTTGCTCCAAAATTTAATCTGCATTAGCAATCAGAGGCAGAATTCAATGCAGTTTCAGAAAATATAATGTTGATCTTTTATAAATATCAAATAGTTTTATTTCTCTATGTTTCGCTTATTCTGAAGCGAATTTTGTTCTCTCAGAAAACATGTTCTAGACAAATATTTTCGGCGTAATTGCTTTTGACTTTCGCATTTATTGGAAATAATCAAACCCGTTCCCGTCCGCCTCGAAACTTTTATTTGATTTTGGCTCAAAACTTTTGACACTATGAAGCGGCGTTTTATTAAAGAGCGATAAGGGCGTTTAAGAAGGACTCCTGGATAAAATGATTATTTTGAAATAAGTGAATTAATTTTTAATTTTGATCAAATCACGGAGTTATTCGAGGGTCAAATGATCTTTTTCGCATTAAAGATCGACGGTTGGACACTTATTTCAAATTAATATATCTCCAAAACCAAATTTTTTTCGAAGCTTTTAAAATGGAGAAAAATTTCATTTTTTTATCTGCATTTTTCTCCATTTAAAGCTTCGAAAAATTTGTTTTTGAGATATTATTATTTGAAATAAGTGATTCATTTATTTTTTGAAATTTTATTAATTAATAGATTATTCGAGGGTCAAAATTGGATAACGTAGATGCATTTTTCGCCGTATTGATCGCGTCGATCTTTAAAGCGAAAATTGCACCATTTTTGACCCTCGAATAACTCCGTTATTTTGATCAAATTACAAAAAATAAATAAATCACTTATTTAAATAATAATATCTCAAACCTAATTTTTTTCGAAGCTTTAAAATGGAGAAAAATTTCATTTTTTATGAAATTTTTAACATATCTGTCAGTTGAGTTTTGCACCATTATATGGAAAATGATGGCTTGTCTCGTATTTTATTTACTACGAACAAAATGAAAAGTGACCAATGACATGACGGATTCTATTCAACGGCCATAAAATCACAGGATTTCTTTTCTGTGACGTAGTTGATAAGTTACGACATAAAGGCATCATTTTCGATACACAGTTATGTAACATTTCTGCTCCATTTTTTCCAATTTGAGAAATCCGAACTTCACCGTTTTGATTGGTTCAATCTGTAAAAGACGTAGGTATTTGCCAAGATTATTGTTCTCATTAACGGTAGCATGATATCCAAATCGGAAAAATGGAGAGCAAAAATGTTACAAACTGTAGCAAAACGGTTCACGCCTACGCAAAATTACATTGCGACCTCACCTCAGAAACTCCTCTTGAAATAAGAGTCATAATCAAGGAATATTTAGCTAAACTTGTTATTCAATAAACGATCGGACCCTATCCGAAAGTGGATCCGAGCTGAGAAACTCTGTATTTTCATATTTCTAAGGTTTTCCCTGTCGAGATTTTCTTGAGGGAAACTTTTGTTATGAAGTTTAAATTAGATGAATAATTTCCAGCTCAACCATACTTTCGATCATAGAATTATTGTCACCTTTCAAAATGCGGAGGACAATGTAGGACAACACGACCTTAACTCCGAAATACTGCACCAAAAAACGTTAAATTTTCAAATTTTTAATTTTTTTTTAATTTCAAATAATTAAATTCGGTCTTTCAACCAGAGGAAGAACTAGAAATTAACAAGGTCAGTTTCCTCGCCGACTTTGCGCCAGAGGAATTGTAAATATTTTGTGCAAATAAAAAAAGCCTATACCGTTAAGACCTTTATTTCAGCCTTCGTGAATTTGAAGCACAAATTTTAAAAAAATCTACATATTCTCAAGGAGGAGTAGGCTTATTTTTGCTTGCGTCGAGGCTCCCAATGAGCGCCTGTTTTTTTGACCTCTAGGATAAAGGCCTTCCAATTCCCAGGGCTACAAGGTAGCAGCAGGGAACACCGAAAACGGAATCAAAACATATTCTCTGAACAAAAAAAAATTTATTCTATCTACTCACATTCCATTCGCAAAGGTCCTTACTTCGTCACATTTCCCGGAGCCTCCATATCAATGTCGACATTTAACGTGATATTTGTGAGTGTGCCATTATTGTATTCCGAGCAAACTTTTCGAAATTACGCCAAAATATGAAGACCCAAAAAATGGAGAAAACCAGTGAAATTCCTGTCGTTTTGGTCCCCATATTACGGATGTAGAAGGACTGAATGAGGTGTAGGCTTTTTAAGTTAAAGTCTGCTATTGGGACGCCTACCTAAAAACCTATTATGGAGCGTACGGGTGTTTGAGGATCAGATACTCTGAAATAGTACTGCTACCCTTCCTTAAGAGTTGTACTACGTAATTTGAATAAACCAAAATTAATTATTTTCTGACAGTCAGGTTCTTCAGAACTTCACCTTGAATCCATTAATAAGTGCCTGAGCTAGTAACAAATCAAACAAGTCCCGAATATATCGGCTCACTAACTATCCTTTAAGTTTCATCATTTTTTTCTAATACTATTTGAAAGATTGTAAATGCTTCATCTCTTGCGATTTTAAATTTTTTATTATTTGTTTGTAATCTTTAGATATTGTTTATTTTTTATTATGCAATAATTTAGAATAGTTAAATGGCTCATGATAATAAGTCCTATATTGTGTGTATACTTGTTGTCTGCGTTTGAGGTTAGTTCGTCTCGCTATAGTTTTGTTTTCATTCTGGTCTCACCGTTTATAAAGCCTCCTCCTCCGCTCTCTCTGTTCCATCACTTGCGAAGTTAATTTGTCCTTCATAGCCTTCACGGCGTAAGATTTTAGGATCTGATATGAGTTTTGGGGATAGAAGTCGTTCCAGAATTTTAAAAGCCCGTTAGCTTAATTATCTAAGGCTCCGAGTTATTCAAAAACGCTTTTTTCTGCGCTCAAAAAATAAGTTATCTAAATAAAGCTAATTTCGGCACACATATTAGGATAGTTACATACATTGTGTGCAACACAATATATTTATAAGAGCTCAATTTAAGAATGTGTACTTTTCGTGATCGTTTTCGACATTTATGTATTTAGCCCTCATTGTTAAAGGAATGAGAAACGTAAAAATAAGTATTTCGATGCAGAAATAAGTTTGGGTGAGCGGAAAAGCAAGTATTTGAATAGTACGAGCCACAGTTGCGTTCACATTAAGTGGCTTACTATCCCGGTTCCTTACATATTCTGCTCAATTTCATATTTCATATTAATAACTGCAACCAAAATCATTTTTTATAGTATTTGAAACAGCATAAAAACGATATCCAAAATATGAACCCCAACAATCCTTCGAAAATTTTGCGTTTTTTTCGATTTTTTTCTAAGTATTTTTCTGAAAATTATATTGTTCAGAAAAAGATAACGTTTGTTTTGTCAAGTCTTTACCACTAAAACTTCGAATCATCGGGGTGTTGTACTGTAAACGCCAACTTTCTCTTCAGTTGCATTGTTTCCTTCAGATCTTTCTTTTGGAGCTGCATATTTTTATTGTTTGGGCTCGAAATTTGACTAAAAACACCATCTATCCCACAAGTTCTGTTTGTATTAGAGCTTCTCTTTTGCAAAAAATTTGGAGTAAATTATTTAGAAACGTACCTAGGACGATGTTAGATTTTCCGATGAAAAAAGTCCAAAACCGGTATTTTGGACGGTTTTTTACCGTTATTCTAGATATAATATAGCATTATCACAAAAACTCACCTACAGAGTTTGGCTATACTAATCCCTCCTCTAGCAGGTTTAGGTAAAAATTTGGGTTATTTCACAATTACCAAGATTGGGGAGATAGATTTTCGGCGTTTATTGCTTGGATGGACATTGCTAGATGACCGACCCTCATGTTGTTGAAGGGACGTTGGTTCATACAAAAGAAGTTTTGACAAATTTTTTTCGCAAGAGGCTAGTTTTCTACAAACTGGCTCTCTATCACCATATCCTTTGAAAGCCGTGGTTTTCGCTAATTATTTTTATCTCGGTAGGAATATTTCAATTTAAAGGAACGGAGATTACTCCTAAGCCCGACTAGATTAGTTATAGGTATTTTTTATCTTGATATTAAATACCGCACGTCATATTAAATTTACATGTATATTTGTGTTCTTTTTGAACGATTATAGTAAGGGTTTTTTTAAGCATGCTTGAGGAATATTCTTTCTAAAACTTTTCTGGTCCGAGGCTCTATAATCAGAGATTTTTTTCTTGCAATTTTGATATGGACTTTTCAAAAACGTCGAGTGCTTGTTTTTGAATTGGCGTTGTTCAGGTCACACTCGTGAATTTATTATAAAAAGCTTGTATGATTAAGTGGGACACATTAAGAATGTATGTTGTAAATTTTTTATCAGTTGTGGCGATGTTAACTACTACTGGCTGTATATAATTTGTTGTGTTTCACCGAATTGTACTTTTCTGTACAATCATCAAATTAATCTGATACGAAAGTAACTATTTTGATAGTACTTTTTAGGCAGGTTTTAAAGCGTGATTCATCACGACTGTCAAGTTTTATGTTGAGAACTGTTAAAATGTAATTATTAAAAGAGTCTGTGTAAGTTTCGAGGATTTTCGTAAATGTTAAAAGCTACTGTTGAGCATCTAAAACTAGTGTGATCGGTAGCGTAAACAGTGATGTTTCGAAATCGGGATTTATCCATATCTTCTTTGATATTTTTTCTTTTTCGATTGAAGGTCGAAAATTCGATTTCAAAACTTCTTTGATTTCTTGTTCAAGCAAATGACGGGGAATATGATTTTTTAATAATTTGTTTATAATTTTCAAGTGGCCCTATGCTTCTTGGCTTCTCGCTTCCGACTGCTGATGGTAGTACTAGTGTCAAATTTTGGTGACAACGATTAACCAGCTCACCCGATAAATGCTCCTATTTTTATAACTCCTTTAGGTTTATAGCCTGTTTTTTTATAAATTAATTAAGCAATCTGTGGCTGTTGGTTTTGCTATATGTTTCTTAGAGAAAATGTTCTATCATTTTTGAATAACTTATGGAATGTATCTAAGAAAAATTTAATTATTTCTAATCATACTTTCAGTTGTGAAAGATAAATTTTTTTTCAAAATATTGTGAATTTTTGCATAAAAAGGTGGCTTTTTTTGACTTTTTTTGAAGTCTTCACTCCTCAAAAATATCCCCGCTGCGAATCATTATCGTCATACATATGCCAAAATTCCGTTATTTATTTTGTCTTTCTATTATTCTTCTGATTCAATAATATGAAGGCGAGGCGGGCCTTGCCTTTTTATAGTTTATATCAATAGTTAGACTTGGTGACAACAAATTCTTCTGTTTCCCACAAAATTTTAATGACTCTCTTTTCATACTTTGTCCTTTTATTGATGGAGGTCTCAAGACCTTAAGGTGGGCTCCGCTAAAAAAAGATATCAAATCAGCCTTTTCGAGGGGTTCCAATCGAATAAAAAGCGGCAGTATGTCGAATAATAAAAAGATAATTTTAATTATTTTGAAAATGACAAGAACTCGGAAATTGATTTATTGATCGTAAAAATTTACTAAAATCATCGTCTCAGTACCTTTTAATTCACTGAGGATAGTATTAGTGTTCTTTCTTCAAAAATCATAATTTGAGATTCAATATTTAAAATTGAATCAAAAACCATATCCTTCAATGAGCATATTACCAGGAAGAGTAAATATTAAAAATATGGACTTATTTGTTTCCTATTTTACCGACCCCCTTAAGAAAATTTTTAACTGTTAGAGCATTAACTATTCCTCAAGAGCTCTACAAAGAATGTATTAATCCCTTTCCTTATTCCTTATCGACTGATGTACGTACTACCGGTCCCCCTCTCTCTAGCTCAAGACAAAATTTCATCTCTATTGGAGCATTGTTGACCGAAAAAAATATCGTATGGCTATACTAGGTGGAATCCTGACGCGAAACATAACGCCGCACCCCCTGTGAAGGCAATATAAATCTTGTTCCATTATTTTTCGATCTCTCTCTCTAATAAAATGTATGGTTAATTATAAGGGCATAAATTCCTAATACTTAATTAAGCCAAATAATTAGTTTTTATGATTTTAATTCACATTAATTTTTTTAAATTTAATTTTGCGAACTTATAAAATATTCTATCCCTCTTATTAACAGTTTTTAAAAAGTAAAGTCATATAATTTAATTTTTCAATTGACATAGTGAATTTTCTAACTTTTTCTTAAGCTCTCTACGCCCTGTCAACCCCTATACTGCCTAAGTATTGGTTGACTCTATTTATGGATATCTCATTATTCAAAATTAGGTTTGTTTCAGATGAAATTTGAATCTCTTTTAATAATATAATATTTGATTTAGAGATTTTGAAATTTTATCTGCCTAAATTTATTGTTTCCGAAAGAACGTTTCCTCTTTAAATCTGGCGGCAATAGTGGGGTGTCGAACTCTAATAAACAATCGCCAAATATTAAATTCATCCACTCCGATGAAACACTAATTCATTCGCTGATTGAATCAAACTCCTATGGTGGATCCCGTCATCTCTGGTTGCTAAATATAAAATTAATCAAACCCTGATCCAAGCATTTAATCGTGTTCTTTAGTTTTTACTTTGTGAAATTGTTGCCGAAATGCTCGGTTTATAACAAATGACTTTTTTTTGTGCTATGATAAAAGTTTCGGTTCTTAATTGCACTCCCTCTATATATTATGAGTTATATATTTTTGACTTTCGAAACCAACTCCTAGAATATCTTTTTTCCGGTATATAAAGTTTTTCTCGTAGTTGCTGGTAATTAGTGAAAAATTCCAAGCCATGCAAAGTGTGTCGAAGGAGATTGATAGCATTTTCATTCTCCTTGTACAGAGCGGCTGCCTCCTGCGCCGGCTGAAATCTCTATATATTTTAGAAAAAAGCTAAAGGCTTGGCCAATTAGACAAGAGAAGGGCCGGCCGAAAATATTCCTCTCTTGTCTCCGTAACCTCATTCCACAGATAAGCGGGCCCGTGTCACGCAGTAGCACGTTATTATCTTCGGCTGAAGCCTACCACATCGTATAAAACCAGAACATATCTCTCTCTTTTCGACCCCTGTTAAGAAGGACTCCTGGATAAAATGATTATTTTGAAATAAGTGATTTATTAATTTTTTGTAATTTTGATCAATATCACGGAGTTATTCGAGGGTCAAAAATGGTGCATTTTTCGCTCTAAAGATCGACGGCGATCAATAAGGCGAAAAATGCACTACGTTTATCCAATTTTTGACCCTCGAATAACTATGTAATTTAAATAAAAATTTAAAAAAATAAATGAATCACTTATTTCAAAATAATAATATCTCAAAACCAAATTTTTTCGAAGCTTTAAAATGGAGAAAAATTTCATTTTTTTATCTTGACAAAAAAAGTGATTTTTGAAAAGGGAGATAAAAAAATGGAATTTTTCTCCATTTTAAAGCTTCGAAAAAATTGATTTTGAGATATTATTATTTTGAAATAAGTGAATCATTTATTTTTTGAAATTTCAATCAAAATTACATAGTTATTCGAGGGTCAAAAATTGAATAAACGTAGTGCATTTTTCGCCTTATTGATCGCCGTCGATCTTTAAAGCGAAAAATGCACCATTTTATGAAGGATATGGGCTCTTGATGAAAAAATTTTTACTGGGTTTATATATTCTATGCGAGATATTTGAGAATATATGAGGCTTCGATGGCGGTAGAGAAATTACTAGACTCGCTTTAACAGCTGAGTCTTCGTTTCACTTTAATCAGTTAATAATAGAATGTTCGGTTTGCTTATAGCTATTTAAATATATTTGACAAGTGTCAAAAATATTCTGAATTATGTTGTGAATTCGATTCTTCTATCCTGAGATTATCGGGAGTAAGCGTATAATTCCAGACTTCACTCGAAAAAAAAGAACCTTTATTTTTCCTTAATAAAATGAGAAAAAACGAAAATAGTGTTAGCTTCCACAGTAGCGCATGAGATAGCTTCGATTCAACATCATTAAGGTTATTAATATTTTAATTTTCTAAATACTAGTAGTTTATAGACGTTATTCTCACTTCTGAAAACATAAAACTAATGCAAACTAATCTTTAATATAACATTTTATGTCAAAAAGCGCAAAAATATGAAGNAGACAACATACAGCAGTAGAAAGTCTTTTTGGGACTCCACCAACATAATCTGAATCTTTAATATTTGAATAACTGATTTTTTTATTTTCTGAAGTCAAAAACGTGTTGTCAGAAGTGCGTCTAATATCCATCAAAATTTTGTCGAAATTTATTTGTTTCTCAAAGATTGGAATAAATGCAAGATCATCTTGTCTCGACTGAGGTAACGGCAATCTTTAAAATATAATTGATTTTTGTAAATAAAATAAATATATTAATAATTTCGACAAATCCTATTTTAATTTAATTTCAATTCCCTGAAATTTTAACATATCTGTCAGTGATGTTTTGCACCATTAAATGGAAAATGATGGCTTTGTCTCGTTTTTTATTACTACGAAACAAATAGAGAAAGTGACCAATGACATGACAGGATTCTATTCACAGGACCAATAAAATCACAGGATTTCTATTCTTGTGACGTAGTGATAAGTTACGACATAAAGGCATCATTTTCGATACACAGTATGTAACATTTCTGCTCCCATTTTTCCAATTTGGAGAAATCCGAACTTCACCGTTTTGATTGGTTCAATCTGTAAAAGACGTAGGTATTTGCCAAGATTATTTGTTCTCATTAACGGATAGCATGATATCCAAATCGGAAAAATGGGAGCAAAAATGTTACAAACTGTAGCAAAACGGTTCACGCCTACGCAAAATTACATTGCCGACTCACCTCAGAAACTCTCTTGAATAAGTAGTCATAATTCAAGGAAATATTTAGCTAAACTTGTTATTCAAATAAACGATCGGGCCCCTATCCGAAGTGATCCGAGCTTGAAAACTCTGTATTTTGTACATCCGTTAAAAATTGCCTTTTGAGAATTTTTTCTAAAAAAACAGTTTTTTGTTGATTATAAATTCGGCTGTGAGTTGATGTGCCATTTCTTACCTATCTGTATTTAAAATCTAGTAACAAGTAATTTAAGTTGTGCTTTAAGTTCTACTGCACCAGTTGCAGTGCACCTATAACTAGTTTCAACTTAATTTTATCTGATCTTCTGCTGAACTCTACTTTATATTATGAAAGTTCAAATTTTAACAGCAAAGTTATCTAAGTAAAAAAATAACAAAGTTTCTGAATGGATTTTCTTGCAGGGACGCGTTTCGTGCGAAAAATGCATGTCATAAAAACACAGTTAAAACTATTTTTGAAAGCTGATTGCAAAAACTCATATGCCGATATTGCATATCCCCTATTCACACTTTTGTTAATGTCCCGGCCCTGATTAGGAAACGAAGTAGGTTTTTAAGTAGTAGGGCCGTGATATTAAGAAAAGTGTGAATAGAGGATATATTATATACGCAATATCGGCATATGATATATATGGTCAGTGTTTGGACCTGGAGAACCAGGGGTTCTCATAAAGAATTCAATATCCCGGGAAAGTGAAGCAAAATGGTTCAGAATTGTTTCAGAACAGAATTTAGCGAAAAAGAGCATCTGATTATGAGTCACTGAGAGTTAATAAGTGAGAATTGTGGGCGAGTTCGATTTTTCAAAAAAGACCCACTAAGAATAGTGTAAAAAAGCGGTGGTTGTTTTGGTCGTTCAGATCCGGTCTAAGGATTCTGATGAAGAAGGCCTCTGTTTCACGGCGTTCTACTATACTAGTAGTAGTAAGACCTGAAGCTTTTTTGCAGTACTCTGCAGTGTTCTATGAAATGGTTGAGATTTATTTAGAATTTTGAAATTTTTATTTGTAAACAATCATTTTCAAAATTTCATAAAAAGTACAGACCAATAGCCATTAACTTTTTCGGCGCATGCAACAGCAGAGAGAAAAGCGCGAAAGACGCTGGCGAAATCAATGTGTATTTTTGAAAAGTTTATGAAGAAAAAACATCGTGGAGGTCTTAAACATGACCACGAAGAAATTTTACAAGATAACTTAAAGAACTCATTCTTGAGTTTTGAAGGTCTTTTAAATGTCCTATCTTTATAGAAACAAATAGATTTATATTACATTCGTATAGTCGAGAAAAACCGAGTCCGACGCGTAATAAATGAGAAATTAATAGATAATGCTTCAACGGGGCTGAAACGAATTAACTAGATAGAACGTGCTATTCCAGAAGTTCCAGATGTATAAGTTACTCTGATAACACTACTTTGTCTCTTCTCGAAAGAATTATTTTTTGAAAAAACTGTGCAATCGTACTTATTTTTTCCGCCAAAAAACATTTCATAATTCTCTAAAAAAAATTATGAGAAAGTTTCTTTGAGTAAGTATGTTATACATTTAAAATCATATATATATTCGCAAAACCAAAAAAGATATGCTAAACGATTTGACATTAAGGATTTAAAATGAAAATCGATGTATGTAATGTTGGTAAAGCTAGTCTTGCGTAGGAATTTTTTTTTGTCTTTTAGACCTAGGTTTTTCATTGTCTCTGGATTCAGTTCTAGCGTAGCCGTCATGAAGTACGTACAGGCAGGCCTGTTTTTTGGATATGAGATTAGAGGTTTTTGGTTAGCCGTTTTTGATTGACCGGTGGCGAGAGTATTGGATCCTGCTAATGACGCGTCAAAGTAAGGTATTCATATGTTCTCGTTATAGACTTAAAAGTTACCCGCAGAAGAGAATCGGAAGGTCGACTTCTGATGAACGTATTAGGCCTTTGGTCTATGACCTGAGTTGCCTAATACGCTTCATCGAAGCTCGACCTTCCGATGCTTTTGGGAGGAAATACTTTCAAGTCATATCGATAAACTTGAGATGACCTTATTGACCGGTCGATTAGGCGGTCAATTTGTGCGCCGACCCTCAATCAAAAAAACTGCTGACTGAATAAACGGCTTATTTTCACTACCACAAATCGAGCCTTGCAGCACGTGCATCCTGGCTTCGTAGACTGGATTCCGAGTCTACGTGGTAAATCCGTAAATTACCTAAAATCTTTTTGAAAATTTTGCTAAGATACAAATCGTAGGTCTTAAATGACCAGACAAAAATTCTCTTCAATAACAGCATAACGCCGCGGTTCTTTTTTAACACTGCTATTTGGATGGAAGAGGTCGTACATGTTGAACTTGCATTGTTGAAATAATGTCTCATTTGTCAAAAAAAAGTAACAAAGTTTTTTGGATTATACGCCACCGTAGTAAGTACGTCCAAAAAGGTCGTTTTGGACTTTTTACCGATAATTATTTTGCAGGAATATCAGAAATTTTATTTTATTTTTCGTACGCCCACTATATAATGTGTTGTTTCGCGGTTTAACATGGCGTCAGAATTGGATTTAGCTATTGGCTCCAAGTCGATAAAATTTACACGTTAAATTTGCGTTCGGGGATGTTCAGTGTTTTATTAATCTCAGCATCTGTTATCAAATCTTTCTTCACACAAAAAGCTCATTTTGCAATCGATAGAGATGTGGATACTATGCCTGGGTTTTTTCGACGTATTCCTGATTTAGTTTTTATCCCACATGTGCCAAAGTTAAGGAACCACAAAATATTGACATATCCCCATCTTAAATATTTTTGGATTTTTTTTCACATTTTTTTTTGATTTGTCGCAGACTTGATTGCAGCGTGCTACTGTCCAAGTAAATTAGTATTCGTAATGCGCCTTCGAAAATACAGCTATAAATACTAAAAAATACTCGATGCAACGAAATAAGTTATCTAATATGTATGTCTCTCGAGAAACAGCTCAGTCGGTTACGTCAATTTCACCATCTAAAAAATATTGTTTTTTGGTTGGGGGTATTAATTTGTTTGGATTTTAAATTTTTTTTAGCTAGTTCAGATTACTTAGAGCTACCTGATGCAAGTTAAATTAGGTTCATCGATCATACGTTCAAAGTAAGTAATACTGAAAAAAATACTTCGGAACAATTTAGAATCGAATTTTTTTTTGGTCAAATCCGAAAAAAATTATGATTCGAAGCAAACGATACAGAATTATTGATTAACAAAAATGAAGTGGTCCACATTGTCATGGATCTCGGAGATCAGCCTCCGTCGGCGACCTGTAAACACTTAGGGTGGGCGTGTAAGTCGGTACCTTTTCAATCCGCCCCGCTATAATTTAGGGCAGTTGTCGAAGTAAATCTGAGATACTCTTTGTAATCTGATCCTTTGTTTACAGTTAACATCTTAGAACTCAATTTTACATCACACCAAGGTGCTGAGTATTCGTAGAACACCAATCGTTTCAAAGTTATACTTCTATTAGGCCCAACATACAAAGCGTCCTGAAAATTACACAGAGTCGGGGAGAGTAGTCTAGATAATGTTGAGTATTTTTTTGAATTTCGTCTTTGACATTTTCTAGAATTCATTGAACGCCGCTATTTTTACATTTTTCTTCAAATATACTCTCTTTAGACGAATGTTCAATAAGAAGCCGTTTTTGATTAGGCTAGGTGATAATATATTCGTCAATTATGTGTCTGGATTTTTGAATTTCACCCTAGAATTCTAGAAATTGACTATAAGTACCGGAAATGAAAAGCGAAAAAAAGTTCGTCTGAATCGGAACAAAAGTACCCAAATTAAGCTGAGATTTCACATTCAAAAGTTGGCTTACAGCTAATCAAAATTTAACCAATCAGCGTCAAATTCGATAATTAGTTTAACCATTTTGCTTAAAAATAATTGAAATTTCTAAGATTCGATTAAGACATTTCTGAAATTTTAATTCATGCATCGTTTTGAGTGGTCATATTTTCATAAAAATGTTTAATATAAGGCTGAATACCGTTTTATGCGGGTTTAAAGCAAAAAATTTCGAATTTTGAATTCTAGATTTTGTTTAGATTGTTTTGAAAAATAATTTCACCATGAGATTCTTGGGTCAACTTTAGTCATAACCGATATTAATGTATCATTATAATTATCATAAAGGCGCTCAAAATTACGCGCCCCGCCCTTTAGGGAGCGGTCGCCCATAATTGTACTTTTCGCAACACTTTACCGATTACTAAACAGTTTCGAAACTTTTGAGAATAGCCATTTGCAGTAAGACTCTATCTAAGTACAAAAAAATATCAGATTTTTTGGCCGACCCGAACCACCATGTAGCGAATTCCTAGAAACCTAATCAAAATTTGAATCGTATTCTCCTAGAGTGATACGTATTCACTCAAATTTGCCGAGACCCGGAAACATATAGTTGTAATTTGATGGCGGCGTTTTGTCATTTCATTAGTTTTTGAAGCAGCCGAAAACGCCTAGTTCAATGTTTTCTGCTATTCATAATCATCTGCTCAGGTTCATTTCAGAATGCAGTATTATTGAGGAAAAGTGCTAAACAATTGATTCTTTTCTGTTGATTGCCTGGGGGCTTTTCGGCAGAATTTGTAACACTGTTTTGTCTAATTCTAGAAATGATTTTAGCAGTAAACCGGATAGTAAAATCTTTGGAAATGAAAGTCGTCGGATTTAGTCAAAGTCCACCAAATTAAAGCTTAGTTTTCATCTGATCACAAATCTGTGTACAGCTTTTGACGTATTTTGATTTTTCTGTCGAAAAGTGCGTTTTCAATGTTTTCCAAAAAGTATCAAAAGTTCATAAAAAAATATTTCGAACTTATTTTTGGTTTTTTTTATAACAGTTATGCTTTCTGAGTTTCCTAGCAATTTCTGTGCCTATTTTAGCCCAGTACCCTAAAAAGAGTGCGACAGTACCCTTGAAGGTGTGGGTTCGCGTTGTTGATAGTTGACAAGTATTTTGGATACTAGCAGAGATATCTAAACCTATCGACCAGCTTGAAGAAAATCTTCCCGGTGATTTTATTTACGTATCTAGATACAATTGCCGGTGCGGGCAGGGCCCCCCCAACTAGCTACACTACGCTTTTTGAAAAGTTTCACCTTAAAAACACTCAGAATGAAGTTGCTCCTTCAAATTTTCACCATTCTTTCATTATTTTTTTTTGTGTCAGGTCCAGAGAAGCCTCACACATAATGCAGAAGCGCCCTTTTATTGGAATTTTGCTTTTTGGCGCCAGAAAAACCAAACAAAGACTTATTGTATTAATTTATGATTTATTGAAACGTGGCTTATTCGGTGTTTTCTTTTGAGCTACCAAGATTATTGCCACCAATCCTTAAAGTGTTTAAATTACGAAAAATTATTTGAACCTTTTGTAATTTTTTTTCTTCTTCTAATTTTTTTCAAATTCCGAAATCAAATGAAAGTTTGACATGGCCCAGAACGGCGAATCAAAATTAAATAAAAACTCTCTAAGGATTGTCAAACATAGTCTTGTGCTTTCAAGCCAGTATGATGCGAACTGTTTTCTAATCTGGTGGAGGGATACTTTAATGAGTCTTCAAATGAGTATTTTTAAAAAATTGCTAAATATGAAAGTTGACACTCTCCCCAAGATGACCCTGAAATCAATATTTCAAAATACTTTTACATATTTCAATGCAAGTCTTTGTGCTTATTCTTCGTGCAGTTAGAGCTCGAACTGTTCTGTCTACACTGGTGGAGGCTATTGAATACTTTGTAGCCCTCCAGCTGACATTTCGAAATGTTTACTTTTGATTTCTTTTCTCGACGTTTTGTTCCCAAAAGCAAACTCAAATATCTAGGTCAAAATCAGACCAACCCTCATAAACGTTTTGTTATTTTTGATTTCCGTATTTCCAATTTCGTTAAGGTACTTGTATTAAAATGATTAGTTTGTGTACTGTATTTAAAAGTGAAATATTTTTGCTCCGAAGTTATATATTGAAATATTATGAATCAACAATTTGATTAATGAGTATTCAGGTGCATTTCCGTTCTGATTGGTCCAACAATCACAGCCTTAATCAGGGATTCGTTTTCGATCAAGATAATATAATTTCTATATTTTTCTTTGTACCACTGTGCATTTTTGCGCCCTTCACACCTATTACTTAACTAAGGCAACTTAATCACAGCGCCGTTTGTCAAACGTTGTGGGCAAAACTTTGTGCGATACTTACTAATTTCACTTATATACAGTATTGTAAAAAAATTGTTCGATGACCAACAAGGAATTTCTCTGACGATCAACACCTCCTAATGGCAGCGAGATATGCTTTCAACCAGAGCGAAATTGCGGCTTTGCGACTCGAACATTTCCTTACAATCTACATACTTATAACTATGTCTAAGACTTATTATTGGTATAGACCATTTGTGTTACTCGTAACTCAGATTTCCGGCACAGTAGTGAGATCTCATGACATTTAAATTCCTTTACTTCGACGCTTAACTTAATGACAGACTTTTATAAGGTTATCTTAATACTTGAAGACAAAATGACGATTTGTTGCGTTTTTTTTGGAATTTATACTGTACTACAATACTATACTTTTTTTGCAAAATTTCTGATACCACAATAAACTTCATCTGATAATCAGAAACGACTCATACACCAAACTCAAACCTGACCGATTATATCGGTCACAACTGTTTTCAATCTATACATTAAACTAGAGTTCTTAGATACTTTTCCAAATAGTCAACGATTCGACCGCTCATATATGTCAAGAAATAGTGTTTCGCTACTCAGTCACAAATAAATGAGTCACTCAAATTACGCCGAAAAATTTGATTGATAAAACACTAAATTTTAAGTCTTGAACTATGACTAGTTTCAAAAGTCACTATCTTTATTTTCAGAAATAAGTTTTTGTATGACTATTTTAACCCTATTTTATTATTCGCTACGTGATTTTATTCAATTTATGTATGAAAATTGTCTTAATACGTTTTAAGTGACCATGAATTTTTTGACGTATTTGAGTATTTTCAAATACTGTTATATTACATGAATCTATATATTATTTTTTCAAAATTACTCAAATCATGTGACCCCTAAAGATCTTAACGATTTTAAGGACTTTAATGCCATTGTACTATGCCTCCGGTTAAATAGAGTCATTTCTAGAAGTGAACTTTGGCAAAACTATTAATAATACTGCTACGCACTGGATATATTATTTTAACAAATATATCTTTACAACAAATTAAGAGAGACATTTACTATGAATTTTGTAGAACCTTTGTAGACAGAGCGATAGAAATCACTTGAAGTTTTAATATGAGTGTGTTCAATTAATTAATTATTCATTTCTATTATTGCACTTTTTTTGTCATACAGGAATTTCGCATCTATTTTGGTTCTCTTTCTCATTAAACTGCCTTTTAATTCGTTAATTTTCTGTTTTGTTTTTTTAAATGGTATATAGCAATTGTATGAATCTTATTGTAAGTATTGAAAAATGTAGTGTTGTATGAACGTATGCGTAATGCTCGATTATTAAGATGTTGTCATAGTTGCCAACTCGACTCGCGGCACAGATTTATGTCTGCAGTCTACGAGCTTAACCATTAGCGGATTAATTTTCGAATTTTCAATCCGAATGATATCGGGTAGGTTCTTCAAGAGCACATGAGATATCGGATTTATATTGGGCGCTGCACTGGTAACACGGGGTGGGCATCTTTAACTGCCAGTCGTCCAAGTTAATATGGTTTCTATTCGACTAATGAAGCTGTTCAGCCAATATAACTGAGAACATCTATTTTTTCAAAAAGGGTTCTCACCGCAGGTGTCTGTATCTTGGTTTTTAATTACTAATTAGCTAGTTTAGATTAAAGTTTAGAGCGGGTCGACAGCAATCATAGTCGGTATCTCATTTAAATCGGATCGGGATCGACTCGTTTTTTTGATCCGATTTGATCCATTTAAATTAATTCTTTTCTTTGCAGTGGTTTTAGGATGCTGTTATTTGGTCGAATAGCTTTGTAGTTGAGGGAATACAGCACTATGATTGGGTGAACCCGCTGACAATGAGATTTCTACTATGAGCCACATTGAGCAAATCCGGGAAGCATTTCTGCTGTCAATTTCTTGAGGGATCTATTTTTTTAGATTTACTTATAAATTTTCAAAATTTTGGTGCTTCCTCATTGGACATAAAAAGAATATTGCTCAAAAAGTGAAATTATTGACCAGAAATGAATTTTATGCTAAACGTCTGCAGAAAACCATTATTTATTTAGTATGACAGATTTATTCCAAAAATTTGACAATCAAAGAATCGGATTTTTTTTCACTAATCAATTTTTTTGGATATTTTGACTACACTGCCCCTATATATTTAGTAGGTTGTAGACACTATGAGTTACATTGACAGAAAAAAAAATTCCCTCTCCTCCGGAGACAAAAAATTTATTAGGCTGTGGATAGTCAGCTCTGTACAGTCATATTCTTTATATCGATTTTTTCAAAACCATGACTTTAATGCATACATTTCAGCCTTGTTTATTCAATTATACTCAAGTTGCAATCATCGAGTCAACTGATTTACAACTGAGAAAAAAATTTCTTCCGTTGGTTTTCGCTACGAAAAATGCTCACCTTTACATTAGTGTTTCTACTTGTAAACACACCGTATAGGCATTTAAGAAATCAACACATTTGAATGAATAAATCATGTTACTGATAGATTTGGAGATTCTTTACCATTTTATAATAAATCCGAAATGTTTGCTATAGCTGATTGAGTTGAAATAAGGTTGCGTAAAGTCACTTATGACCCTTGGAATAAACGCAGGCGTTAATAGACTAAAAATACTTTTAGAATTCTTAATCAGAAAACGTGTATGAAGGTACTCATATGACGAAATTATCGTTTTTATTACAACTATTATCGAGTATCATTAGCCATTATGTTATGAGCTGCATCAAAATATTAGAACCATCTAAAGAAAGATTTTATGGGATTCATTATTGACTATTTTTTCAGATTCTGCCAGATGAATCTTAAGTTTGATAAGAGGACCAAGTACTGTGGTTTAGCACCAGAAAAGTATGATGTGCCCGAAACTTTTTATCTTCAATTCATGATTTAGGTGCTCAAAGATGCCAGCATCGATTTTTTGAAAAACAGTCATTAGGCAACTATGGGTCTCAGATGACATAGGTGATGCTGCGGCGTTCCCATGATTTGGTGGGTGTAAACAGCAACCACGTATATTAGCTTTAGAGGAAGCTCTATTATAAATATGAAAGTCACCTATTACATAAAACCTCTTTTAAATTTCATTCAAATTTATTTTTTAGCAAAACTTTTCAACAATTATTGCGATCGTATTGCGTTTGAAATAATAAAAATGCTTAAAGTCACTATTTGACCCCGGAATGAACGCGACACGAGTTAACATAGACTATGAAAATATTTCAAAGTTTTTACAGTCGGAAAAGTCCGTTGTTTACGTAATCAAATGACGAAAGTTTCAATTTTCTAGCTAAACAAAATTTTTATTAGAAGCTCATAAAAATTCACAGATCACGAACGTTAGTATGTCAATCTTTTAGAGCCAGTTTTATGTTTGTTTAATCGCGCGATAGCGACAATATCTAGACGCCAAATAACGACGATTTATAATTTCAAAACTACAAAAAACAACTTTCAGAAATTTCTATCTAATGGTGCTTGAATTATTTTTATTTACATTGTTTCCTCAAATTCTTTATAAACAGTTTGTTATGCTAATTGACTAATTTCGTTCATTTCTGTGATATCCTCAAGGCAACCATTTGTCGATTTTAAAAAATTTTTGCAAGTGTTTCTAGTCTATTTAATCTTCTGCAGATTTCCATTCCCGGGTCGAAAATTGGATTTGTGAGCCAATTTATTTTTCAACCATCAGCGCCCCTCGTAATTCTGATTTAGCTGAAGAAATAATCTTGAATTGGGCTTTTAAAAAATTATCTATCTACGGTTACTTTTCATATTCTATATAATGAGCTTTCCTGGTAATGCTACAATACCGTGTTGCTGTTACCACGCATACATGGAATCCCTCTAGCACACCTTGTGGTATCTGAGACATAGTTGCCAATACTTTCCACAAAAGCGATGCTGTGCGCATCTGTTTGAGCACCCAAATCATATTTAAATAATTCGAGTTTTGGTCCGATCCATCGGTTGCTAAACACCGGATTTCTTTCCCTTTAAAGAACTATACAGATGTCAATCTGAGCAGAATTTATCGTTCTTCTCAATAATTGAGTTTTTGTTGCGAATAAATTAATATTTTGCTTTTCGTTGAAGATATAAAAAACGCATTTTGACCACATTAACGCGACCCAATGTGGATAGAGTAGGAAAAAGTTGTGTCGTCCAAAATCTCAAGACGTCAAAAACACTCTAGATCGAATTTTCAATTCTAGGAC
>SCLH01000707.1:169007-186715 GCA_004367855.1 Oikopleura vanhoeffeni | reverse complement strand
AAAATTCTATCTCCTCCGAGCAGATATATGCCAGTTAGCTTCAGCTTCAAAAAAGCACGAACGATTAGCAATGCGAGAATAAATCTTCAAATGGCTCAAATGTTTCTGGTATTCTTGTTAAAGCATTTATTGAGTTAAAGCACAAGCTCATTACTGAATTTGTCGCATTAATCCGTAATACAATTTTCAAGCGGTCACGTGAGTATATTTTCGAACAAATGTCGCTTTGATTAGTTCGAAAGAAGGCTCAAAGAAAGCCCCGGAAACACTGGATCAGAAATTGGCTTATGCACAGACTTATATATTGAGTGTTTGCTGGGTGTCAAAAGTTTAAGGCAAACATTACTCTCTTCGAAGTTCATCTTTACAGAAGGAAAAGTGAAGAAAATATATCGAAAAACATGAGAAAAATTTCGAAACTTTTTTTTCCTGTTTGTTCGTAGACACCCAAAATCATTTGGAGCATTTTATATTGCTCTAAGGCCTTTATTAAACAGAGTCCCAACCCCTTACATCGGCGTGTACCAACGGTTTCTTGATTTTGATCGGTGGTGCCCCTCAGAATACGTAAACAAAACACAGTTATAAAAATTTCTGAAAAGACGACTTTCGAATATCTGCACCTTTGCTCATGTACAACCAAAGGTAAAAAATTTAGCTTTCATGGCACACGCACCAAGTGGCAGTGAGGTTCTAGAAACAGTTGTTTGTTAAATTGTCTGTTTTTCTCCTATACCGGTTTGTTGGTGTGGTGGTATAATAAAACATGTTCTTGCTCTGTCAGAATAACATCTGTACATCCATCTCATCGATTCGTGATCGCGACATTTCTGATTGATAAAATCTGGTTCCTTGTAGAGTATAAACGTATTTTTGACAGTTTTACTATGATGGGGAGCTAAGATTGTCTCACACAGCTACGACACCAATTTTGTTTAAATTCACTTGGATTGGAAATATATTGTCTGCTTACTTTTCTTAATATGTTTTTGGATTTCTATAGCATGGATTCTAAAATCTGCGATTTTGGATGCAACGGAATTTAATGTTTCAGATTCTAGATATTGATTATTTTTGTGGTCTGTAAGTTTGTGATTGTAAAGAGATGTTAACCACCAATATGAAAGCTGAATGATAACACTGAACAAAATATCATAGCTTGCATAGTACTGAAACTTCTTGGTCCATGTTATTCTAGATCATGAAATACACGCCAAAATGGTCGCAGTTGTTAAGGCAAGAAACAGGGTTTTCAGCTCAGCTCGTCAATGAAATAGCTAGAGAAAGCAGCACGAACAATAGATTTCAGTTCAGATAAATTTAAAGCATAAATCTGTCGCATCCACACCAATACAATCGTGACGCCTCGATTGACTTTGAACATTTCAGAACGACTTTCAAACACACTGATTTTTGTCAAATAATTCAATGCCCAACGATTTACTGTATTAATTTCATTCGGCGTCTTAAAGTGAGCACAAAAAAACTGTCTTTTTGGCCTTTATTTGAGTGCCCGGAGAGAACACTTCTAGCTCCTGCCTCGGATTTCTTGACGGGCAGAGAAACTAAAAACTATATGACATACGCATCCTTAATGGAGTACTGGGCAGAGCCCCACAGTGTCGCATTCAATTTGCATTTGTTGTATTCGTTTTTTTCGGAATAATCTATTCTATATTCATCATGAATGTTCCAAATTTCAATAAATGAAAGAATATTTTCCCAAATCTCGTTTTTTATAATTAAATTATCTTTTGTTTTCATGTACAAATTGAAAATAAAATCAAATCAAAACTTATTTTTTTATCAAAACTTATTTTTGTCTCATATTCTCAGGAACATAATAACATTATCTAAGATAGATTCTACGAAAATTTTCGATTCCGAGTTGCTCTAAATCGACCATACTCCCGTTACTGAGAGTCATCTGTGAAACATTAGTAAAAAACACTTCTTCATTCGACTCCATTTCCAACTACAAACCGGGTCTCCTTCGTGAAGGAATTGTTTTAAGCACGATATTTTATAACACGTCAGGAGCTGTCGTTATTCCGTATGAAAAGTCGGGAAAATTATTCCTCGCAAACTCAAAAATTTACTGAGTATGAAGTTTTTTACCATGAAGATAATGTCAATACAATGGCCAAAATATGTGAATAGAAAAAAACTTTTTTCAAATAGAAATATACTTTCAATTGCGGTTTAATATTAGAAAATGGATGCGTGGACTACCAAAAAAAGACGCCGATAACACCGCAATTTGTATCAATATTGCACTTATATAATACAGCCCTATCTAACATCGTATAGTTATAAGTCCACGGCAACATGGCACCAAGAGCTGAACGGGCCAAATATATTTATTTTGTATTCGAACAAAATAACATAAAAGATGGTTTCTGTCGACATGTTTCGAACCAGAATTCTTCATCTTATGCCTTAAACAAAATTCGTGTTTTTGACTTCGTAAAATTTATATAATAATAAATGTTTAATTATGGTTCAAACGTTTAGAAAAAAATAATTTCTTTGTGAGCGTTTTAATATCTTAACTATTGTCTCAAACATCATTATAACAAGTCCAAGTTCGGAGGTCAGATAAAACTCATAAACTGCGAAATTTCCCAGTAAATAAAAAGGTGCAAGAACGGGTATTTCCATCGCCCCTTCTGCCGTTTTTAATAGAACATGCTTTCCATTTTCCCTCATATTTTCTCCCTCGTCGAAGTGCACGATTGTCCCTCCTTTCCGCCGCCCCCTCCCATAAAAAGCGAACACAATCAGCTCTGCGTGTGCACGACCCTACCAAGAGAGTAGTTTGTCGCCGCTCCAAATCCCAGTCTGGTAATAAGTTTCCTGTTATTGTTGAGTGAGTGTGACGATTCTTTCACATCTAAACAAACTCACTTGAGAACTTTCTTTGATATGGCAATTTTTTTTAAAATTTGTGGACGACGAGTCACCAGGATCTCCAGAGCCGTGCGCTCACAAAAAGAGGAAAATGACAAATGGATCAGCATGGCACAGAGTACATAACCAGTGGTAAGTATCTCACCCAACCTAACAGGTCTATACAGCAACCCTATAGCAATCCATATGAGATAATACGGGCGTACTCTTAATAGGAGAAATAATTACCAGAGACACTATATGGACAAGGCACTAGAAGAGTATCAGCTTGGAATTTATCAAGCCGGAAAGGACATATCGTAAAAGGCTTAGTTAAAATTGAATTCTATATTCCATTTATATACGCCATGTCATTTATTAATGGAAAAACCTGAAGAAAGGTTTTGAAAAAACATGTACTCTGCAATTCGTATTTATCTTGATTACGGTCACGTGGTTTTTTTTGTTAGTGCTAGCATGGTCGGAAACACAACATGGGCTTATAGAGAAAATAGTATGTTATCTCGATAACATCCCTCGATTAAAACTTTGCCGTTAATATAACGGGTGTTTATAAGCTAAATAAGAATTGTACTTCATCCTTTATTTATAAGCTCCGGTGATTTTGGTAGTGAGACTTTGCTTTAATGACAAAAACATTTTCGAAAATGTTTTTTTTGAAGTTCTCGAACAAGACACAGCTACTCTTATGGTTAACCACCTATTTCGTTGAATTAGTACCGGTTCATGTGATTTTTTTGTGTAAGCTTCTAAGAAGTCGGTCGGACGATATAAAATCGATATGGCTTTCTCAGGGACAAACTTCTATTTATCGTATAATTTTCAGTCCAATAATTTTATTTTAATTATTTTTGAGGAACTTGTGGCGCCGCCAATGCCACGTGCTGCCAAAACGATCATATCGATACAAGTCAATACCTGTCCGAGTCCGGACAAAGTAACTTTCTCAGCTTAAAAATTAAAAATTTTACCTCTGTCAGGACAGTATTATCTTCGAGTATTTTCAATAAAGAATTTCACAAACCTTGAAGTTTTTCCCAAATAAAAAATTACTACGTAATATCTGCGTTTGACCATAAATTAGCCGTCACATTCCAATCGTTCTTGGGCTTGATCATTCATAAATTATATGAGTTTTGTAGGGCAGTTCTGAATTGAGCTTGCATTTTTCACCATCCATTTCGACAAATTCGATAAGACCAAAAACTAATGGAATTTGAAGTCACGTGTATTCGGTACGCTGCAGAAGCAAACTCATTCTTCGTCGATTTTTTAAAATGCGTATTTTGATTAATGATATACCTGTATGACTCATGGGTTTTCTTTAAATTGGTTAACCCATTCTGAATTGCCGTACGGTACTCAAATCTACTACTAGATTCTGTCACGTTACAGCTGAAAATTTCGAATGCTGTTGTAATACTTCTCAGGACCTCATAAATTCTGACGGCTTTAGCAAACAATTTGGTCAAATCTTTTCCGGGAACTACTAGTACTTTCTTACGCGTCGAATCCATAATCTGTTTGAATCATCTTGAGATTGATCCGTGCCGTTAAGATACCGCGTACTGCGAAATCTTCGCAATGCTCTCTGGATCTTAATATTCAGCCCTCTTCGCTTAACATCTTATAATTGGATGAACTCATAAACCCTTTGGGCATCGGTCGAACTGTTTACGGGGTCCGGTAAGTCTTGGTCTTCATGCTTCGAAACGTATTTACGCGTGTCAGCATTCGCGAGCTTCACCTAGTACGCATGCTGTCGTCGGCCAGTTGCCGCACTGCTAATGGTCTCGCCTCTCATGGTTGTGTGCAGACGCCGCCTGCCTATTCTCAGCGGCTTATCAGACCTTGTGCTGATTATTGTGAGACCGTTAAATTTGAATCGGTGGTAATCACTCAGCAGCTCACTACGATAAATCACGAGACAAACTTATGTGGGATTCAACTCGCGCTATAGGATCAGGCCTCGTGCAGCCATGCTTGACTTTGTGGCTTGATTGACTGACTTGCTGAGCCAAGGCCAAGTACAAGTCAAGCCAAGAGACCCTTGCGCTGACTTGCTTTAACTGATCAGCGCTTTAGGTCTGCGGTTGATTGGCTCTCGGCTGCTTGACTTTGACCAAAATCTAGGGATTTTCAGCAAAAATGTTGCTTAATTTTAATGATATTGAGATTTTGGGCGAGATGTGGAGTTCATGTGAGCCTGGCCGCTCGGTCAGGACCGATTTTGAGAATGATCCCTCCTAAACCCCCACAATTAGCCCATAGATCTGAATAAATAATGAATGAGGAGAAAAATGCTTAAGGTGGTTACTCAACGGGGTTTCTGACATTTTAGATCTGGGGCTCAAACAAAAACGAAACAAGTTATAGTAGAAATTCTGAAAAGCCTAAAGGGAAGTATACTATCTTTTGCTCCGACCAAAAGTAAAAAGCAGAGTCTTTTTTGCACACACGACCAACGTGGAGGAGGTTCTAAAACACGTATTGTATGATTCAATGTCTTTTATTGCTCGGAACGGTGTTTAATCGGAAATGATTCACAGTTTCTAGTTAAGACGAAACAACTGTCACTATCAGAGTCGACAGCTATTCGCAACATATTTAGCGGAAAAATTATCGACTCGGACTCTATTTCTTAGAATAATGAAAGAACTGTAATTTCATATCTATTTGAATTTGTAGCTCCATTTTCAAATAAAAACTCTATACAAGTTTTTTTTAAATTGGGTTTTAAATTAGGAGAACATGTCTCTCAATTCTAAGTGCAAAACTTTTTTTTTAAACATCGCTCCTATATATAGAAAATTGCAGGTAATTGTCAGCCGGAAGGTCAATTTTCATGATCTCTAGAAATACAAATTTTATCGGTATGAGCTGGTATGATACCAGCATCATGTAAAGCTGTCATTAGCTCTACTGAACAAAAAATCTGCTTACCGTCAGGTTTGAGAAATTTTGATCCCTTATAGTTTCTAGAATCAAGAAAATGTAAAATTGCCAAATGAAAACGAATTTTCTCCGAGAAACAACTCGGTATCGTTATTTATTCATATCAAGCTCACAGCTATCATTCTCATTCAAATGCAATTTTTAATCACGCGACTATTTTAGTCGTTTTTTCATAAATATCTTTCAAAAATTGTTTTTTTGAATATTCAGGCAGCTAAAAGTCAAGCCAAGTCAAGTGCAAGCCATACGGTCAAGTCAAGACCAGGCAAAATTTTTGGTAACGTCACACGCCAAGTCAGTCAAGCCAGAAAATTTGCTGCTGGCTTGCTCGAAGGCCTGATAGGGTAGTAACGTTTCTTGAGATGCGGTAGTTCCAGTTCGGTAAAAGTAGTAGTCACTCGTTTCAGTCTGGTCGCATTTAACCGATAGTACCTAACCAAGTTCTGGCTGACCATGCGCGATGACTTCTAATATTATTAAATTCCAGTTTAGTTTTATTTGGCTGTGTGATAATCGGTTCTTAATTCACGATGCGAATTCGATACCAGTATCATGGAGATAGTCTCAAAGGGTAGAAACTATATTTTTTTGAGCGCGTGCAAGATGTAATCAAAACACGTGAGTCTTATTCGATTTTTCGGTTTTTACCCAGGCGGGTAGACAGGCCAAATTCCTCCTATACTTGCTTTAAGATTTTTGCGTGTCTAGCCGCGGCTGGGTTAAAAAAGACGAGAGAAATCGAAAGGACTCAACGCGTGTATTTTCTTAGGTTTTTCTCCAGGACCAACAGCACACTTTTTTTTTACAGCAAAGTCCAAAAAAATCACATGACCTCAAAATTTGAGGACAATATCAAGGGTGTTACAATACAGCGTCTATTAAGAGTGTTCCAAAAGCATCATGTGACCTTATTTATCAAGAAATGAAGTTGACCAAAATAATTAATAACTTCTTAGGTTTTTGGAAGACAAACAGCCCCGCTTGGCTGCTACTCCTCAGCTCGATTTATTTTCAAAAGAAAATGCTTGACTATTCGGCTTTCTTTTCACGTGAAGCTATCCGAGTTAATCCAAACTTAGCCGAGGCCTATTCAAATCTTGAAATGGTGTAAAAGACAAGGCGGATGTGAACAGGCCCTAGAATATTACTTATGGCTGTTACCCTCAAACCCAGACTTCATTGACGGGGTAATTTCTCCCGTACACCCACGATTCTCTCCTGGGTCAGGCGGGTTAAGGCGCTCGAGTAAACAGTCGGAAATATAATTGTCTGCTCAATAAATTTATAATTGAACATAAAAAATCCAAATAACTGTAGCGTTATAGGTCGTAATACAGAAAAAAACCGTCGAACGATTTGAATCGAGTTTATTATGACAATTTTTATGAAAAAAAGTAACAATTATTAAATAAATGGAAAAGGAGAGGGAAATGTTCTGTCATCTCTTGGTGCGAGAATAAAACCAGGCTATAGTCCCAATTGGCTCATTTTGGTTTCTTTCTATGAATTGTATTTGCCCAGAAAACATAAAAATAGAGCTAATTACTCCACTCGACCGTTCAGGAGTTATATTGTTAATTTGCGGGTTGTTTAACAAAAAACTTTTCTTACATTTAATTTTCAGTATGTCAATCTCGCCGCTGCTTTAACTTCAATTACATGAACTTCGGAAGTCCATAAAAGCTACATAGATGCTTTAACATTAATTCAAAACCATTTATGGTGTACGTTTCCGATTTGGGAAATATTTTTAAATCACTGGGCCGCTTGGACGATGCCGAAGTATGTAATCTGACACCCGTGTGACCTTTTTCCAAAAATCCGTACCTACCCACCCTTATCTATTCGTTATCGTCCTTTTTTCAAAAAAAAATGCCAAAATCCGCATGGGTTATTCAAAGACGCTAACGAAAAGATAGAGGCCAACTGGCGAGTAATACATTTTCCGTTTGGTAGAGTTGAAATACACCGTTGGTTTCTATTTTTATGGTGGAAAAGTTGCAATTCTTTTTGCCTCTCCCCGGCAAGCCTTTTGCGTTAAGGATGACACAATTAACTTACTAATTTCATGCTGAGGTTTCCAGTTTTACCCCCTTATCTTTATGTATCGGAAAATTAAGAATCTGGATTTTTATCATGAGGTGTGCGAACTGCGGATTGGCGGCGTTTCTATTGTAAAACTGCGGCTTAGGGTTTTGATAAAATAATACAATGCCGACAATACTCCCAGACCATTTTTTATTCTGATTTTCTTCAAAAATTTCGGAAAGAGAATCATTGCCCTTTTGATATTCGCGAATATACTTGGGTAAAATTAGCAACTTCGCTTTTGCTAGTTGTGGGGGGACATGCCTAGAGTGCGAAAAAAGTGGTTGTTACTCAGTGTCTAAAATGGTCAAGTAACTTGTCCGAAGTTATGTTGAATTTTTTCGTTCTAATATTGTGATTTATATATACCAAACTTTGCGCAAAATGCTTCTCCATTTGTTTGTGATTATTTCATCTGATTATTAGGTCAACTTGATTTTATAGGCCGATTTTTCGTGGCCGAAAGCCCAAATTTCAAAACCAACTCTGACGAAGAAAATGGTCGCTGCGTGCTCCCCTCCGACACCTTACCGTACCTTTTTCTCACCTCAAATACATGGGGTAGCATTTTGCTATCAATTTCTTATTTTTTCGTGAAATTTACACCCCTAATTTTCGATTTAACTCTCATAATATCCGACCGGAAATTGATGACGTGAACTTTAACCCCCGAAACACATTTCTACTTTTTGTATTTCAAGCTCTAGACAGGAGAGGGAGAGCTTTTAGGGATTCCTTTCCGTCGTCTTTCCGACGCTGGCTTTCCGTTCCGACGAATGAAGAAACTCCGAAGAAGCTTAAAAAGTCAAAAAACAGGCATTCAAGTGCTTTTTGCGACTGGTGGTACTAAACATAAATAATTATTTTATAGGATTAGGCGGGTAGGAAATCTGAGGAGGGATTTCGACAAAAAAATAACATATAGAAAACTGAAAAAAATGTGAAATAATACATTCTTCTGAATGGAACCTACGCTTTTTCTTGGCTACCTTCAGTTTTAAATATTTTAGAATTTTGGACATTAGATGGATTAATACCTTCGCCAGAACGATACAACGTCCCGGCCAATCAAAACTCTGATTTTAGAATAAGCAATGAAATCGGCTTAAATTTTGGCGCCACCCAATCACATTTTCGCATTTCCGAATGATTCAGTTATTCAGGATCCTCGCGCCGAGGGTCTTAATCCATATGACCCTTTCACACTATCCGGAATATCCGACCTGTTAGTAAACGTAGTGTGTTATTTAGTGGTAGGGCCGGATATTCCGGATAGTGTGAAAGGGGGATATTATCACGCCAATTTTCAAATAGTTTAAGTCAGCACCGAGCGGCCACTAATAAAACTGATAAATTTTTGTAAATCTGAAAAAAAAGAATAACTCAATAAATTCTTTGAAATCAGAACTGCTGAGTTCAATAATTCTACCAAAAATGATAAAAGTTTAAACTTATAAAATTTTATTATACAATCATAATTGTGCTTAAAATCTCACGGATATACTGGGCTCTTAAAATCGGATGCGAATGTAATTAACAAACCACCCTTAACAGCCATCTCCGCCTCGAGTTTGGTCTGTTCCGTCGAAAAAAACATAAGCCTAACTTAAGGGCTAACGTTAGCTGCGCTTTTAAGCTACGGAACAGCAGTGTGCGAACAAGGGCGAGTTGCGAATGTGGGATGCGCTAAATGCTTCTTCGACCTACGCGAAAATCACCTCTTAGCCCCACCTAGCTTATTCCAGAGCGCATTTCTGGAATCGCAAAGACTCGCTAAGGGGATTCGGTCGAAGAGTGTTAAAATCCTTTTATTTGTGAGGGGGTAAATTTTCTACTTTTTTTTTCACTAGAGATTGTACACAAAAGCCATTCAATCCATCCAAACTTTGCCGTCGCCTACTCGAATCTCGGCTGCGTTTATAACCAGCGATCCGAGATTTGGTTGGCAATCCACAATTTGAAAGGCTGTGAAATTGGACCCCAATTTTCTCGACGCCTACGTAAATTTGGGAAATATGTCAAGGAAGCCAGGATTTTTGATAGGGCCGTTATCGCCTACCAACAAGGCACTACTTTTGAAACAAATGTCATGCCGTGGTTCATGGGAATTTAGCCTCGGTTTATTATGAACAAGGATTGTTTAGATCAGCCATAGAAACTTACAAAACTGCAAATGAACTCCAGGTAAACTTTTCAAAAAAACTTTTATTCTCTTGACTTTCTGCAATATCAGATTAGGGGCAAACTCACTATTTTTATTTAATTTAAAAAATAAATCGCAAATATGTCTTGTAACCTCCGTTTCAAACCAGATCAAGTTTTTTCTAAATCATGTAATTCGATCCAGGAAATGAACAAAAATGGCGACAAGTGCTGCTAGAGAGTAACTTTCACGCAGTTTGTGTATATTTCGTATTATGAGTAGAATTTCTTTAAAAATCAACATAGGTGATACAACTACAAAAAAATGTATTTATATTAAAAATCACAAAAGGACACAAATGCCGCTAGTTGGTTAATTCAAACAAATCAATTCAAATTTGGTATTTCAACATAACTTATGTTATTAGGCCTTCAGTTAGCCAACATCTGAGAGCCCAATTGAAAATATTTTGTCTGTCACTGTGTGTCTTTCGTTGAATAATTCGTCTTCTCATCTGAAGATGATCGAAAAATCGAAACGTTTAAAAAACCCAATATTTACATTGAAAAATTTATATAAAAAAATCTTATGTTATAATATTTTTTTTTTTAAATTTTTCATGTAATGGTTTTTTAAACGTTTCGATTTATTTCGATCATCCTTCAGAATGAGAAGACGGTTAATTCAACGAAAGACACAGTGCACACAAATATTTCAATTGGGCTCTCAGATTTGTTGGCAACTGAGCCTAATAACAAATTTACAGTATGTCACGTTTTTGCTTTCTTTTTTCCAATTTGCATAAATCTGAATTCCACCGTTTGATTGGTTTGATCTGGAAAGACGTAGGTATTTGCCAAAATCGATCGTTCTCAGGTGGGATAGCAAATTTATGCAATTTGGAAAAGAGAAGGTAAAACGTGACAACTATACTGTATATTGAACATTTATAATTGTTATTTGTAAAACATAAGATTTTTATTGTACACGTTTTTTGCTCAAATTAGTGAAATTTTGCAATAGGCAACCCTTTGGCAAACCTTAGGTTGTAGCGATGTTATGTGTCATTGTAGAGGCGAGATTTTATATTGCATTTTGAGTTGAATTCCTAATGAATTTTTCCTTAAGTCAAGATAGGCTGTCAGAACTAATTTTTATCAAAAGAATTTCATAAATTTTTAAGCCAAACTTTCCTGATGCCTACTGTAACCTTGCATGCGCTCAAAGCCGCGGTTCTAGTGAGACGAAGAGAGCGGTGTTACGAACAAGCGCTCAACTCACATCCGAACATGCCGTAGTCTAAACAATTTGGCGAATATCCAAACGCGAACAAATAATATCTAGAGCCATGCATCTTTATGAGCGTGCTCTAGGAGCTAAAAACGACTTTTCGGCGGCCCATTCCAATCTGGCCTCAATTTTACAGCAGCAAGGTCGTCATTTGGATGCAATTGACACTATAAAGCCAGCGATACAGATTTTTCCCGAATTTGCGCATGCATACTCGAATATGGGAAATACGGACAAGAAATGCAACGACATCAAGAGCCATTCATGTTACCAAAATGCTATCAAATTAATCCGAATTTTGCTGATGCTTTTTCAAATTTAGCATCGCTGCATAAGGTAATTTAGTTAATAATATTTTTCATGGGTCTTTTTAATTCGACCTGAACGTCCATGATTTTCATTATGTTGTTTTCTTTATCTTGCCTTTAATTTTAGTAAAATAAGGAACCATTTGAACCGTTCGGTACAATGAGAGGCCTAAAAGTCAAAAGTTTTCGCAACAAATTTGGACGCTGACAAGTGGGACACAGCTGTGTCCACCGCCCCATTTGCGCACTTTCAAAAATCGAATGAGAAAGAAAGTATCGTAATGTAATGTTTTGGTAGCGGAAGCTATAGAATGTAACTAATCATACGCGTGCTGATGGCACCCATAATGGGCTCTAAAGAGAGAAACATCATCGCAAGATTATTGAGCTAATCACTTACATTTTCAGTTTCCCTCATTAGAATAATACTTGTTATCGTTCTTAAATTATGATTTTTTTTTGTTAATTTTTCGTTGGCCTGGAGTTGGTTTGTGTATTTTGTGTTTCTTCTGTATTTTGAAGATATTATCTTTGTGTCATGGGATTTGTGAAGCACCGCGGGAAGTGCCATTTTCGATTAGCTCTTCGATCGACCCAATTCCCCGAGCATTTGTCGCGCGTCATGTGTCCAATAGCTGTGACCTGGACGCATTTCGTGGGTCGAAAGCAAAATGTCGGAATGTCGCAGATCAGCTCAAAAAAGCGGAGGTTACGCTAGTGTACATCCCACCGCTCTATGCTCACCCCTTATCCTCAGCAGCGTAGGAGGTGGCAGGAAGACATGTCAGTAATTGCCTCGATAATTGCGGGGTACAAACGGCCAAAAACGGTTCATAATTAATCATGAGACAGCGAATAAAAGAGTCCGGGATCGGATATGTTAGTTCGAGTTTTGGAAACATCCAACGCTCATGTTGATGCCATTCCAGAGTATACATTTTTTAAACGTCGATATTTCCTATAGTATAATTTGTTGTATAGAACACTGTCTTAAAAACGAAATTGAATTTTTGTCGCCTAAATATAATATCCTTTATACAACCGAGTAACTCTCGAAAGTAAATAGAGTGCCAAAAACCTTTACAACGACTGTTTGAAAGACTCATTTGATTGATTTCTTAGGACAGCTCAAATAACCAAAATAACCAAAACTCAAAAGAAGAATAATAATATATCCATTTGACCGAATCGGGCCATTTTTCATTTTTTACAAAAAATATAATTAAAATTATTATCTCAGTTTTTTATAGTTTTGATGAAAAGTTGAAAAGGGTTTGGCAAGGATATATCTAGGTACAATTCCCTGGGAATTTTTGAGCAATTTGGCCTGAGAATTTCAAGTACTTGCAGAGTGGATATTCCTCATTCCGAGTAAGTAGATCAAAAATTGCCTTAGGTAAAAATACACCAATTACAAGGTAAAACTTACAAGGTAAAAGTACATAACAAATTACACGAGAGTGAGACGGGCCAACAACCAACCAATCCGCTGATATCGAACAACATTGGTTTGTTATTTTACCTAGGCAATTTTGTCACATTCTCTCGAATAGGATATAAAGTATCAGAAATATTTGTATTAGAATTTTTTTTTTGGCATTCTCCTTGTGGTGTAATTCAAGTCAAATTTTCGGTTCTCAGTTTAATTTCGCTTTAAAAGGACTGTACTTAATTCAGTAGTTAACATTATTGTATGATATTTAGTATTTTATGGAAAAAGAAAAAAAAATATGAAAAAAGTTTTTTTTTCATCGGAAAAATATATATCATATATCCCAAAAATATTGAAGAACAAAAAACCCATGCTTACAATTTCGTGCAAAATGCACGTTTTTCGTGAAAATATTAAGGCTAAAAATGTTGAAGAAAATTGTATACCTAAATCTAGGCGCTCACAATAAATCAAGGGTTGAAATTTTCTGCTACAGTCTGTATCCAGATGATGGGACAATGTATAGAAAGAAAATCGAGGGAGAATCGGAACATTTTACAGACCTCAGTTTTATTCCGGATGCTGCCGAAGCCGCTGATAAAATCAGGGAAGACAAAATTGACATTTTGGTCAATATGAATGGATATACAAAAGGGGCCAGAAATGAAATTTTTGCCTTACAACCCGCGCCAATCCAAGCAATGTGGCTTGGCTATCCTGGAACATCAGGTAATTATTTGCCAAAATTATACCTCAAACGTTACAGATACAGATTCGCGTTTTTCACTATTTTTTCTCAAGATTTTAAACATTTTTGCTACATTAGAATTTTTGAATGAAAGCCTTTTAAAATTAATGGTAACCTTTTAGCCTACTTCGTATAATCTGATTTTTTCTAGATCTTTATTTTTGACTTTATAAATTTCTTTTTGATATAGAAACACTCAAAAAGTTTGCGTAGGTGTTTTGATTAAGGGGGTACTCAACGTTTTTTAATTCAGGTTAGGGACATTAAAACTGCACCAAATAGCCTCAGGAAGGACACAAAATGCATTTCTGCTCTTATCATAAAAAAAATTTTCGAGGATTTTTCAGATTTTTTTTGAAGAAAAAATACATAAACCTCAATTTAATGAAAATTTCTAAAAATAAGTAAAAGTGAGTAGCAACTTTACTTCAGTTTTGCAGTAGCTTCAATTTGAGAGTACTTTCGGTACAATCGGATGGAAATAAATTTCTAGAAACTCCAAAAATTGACTTCCGGCGAACCAAAATGCAATTTTCTATTAATAGGAGCGATGTTTAAAAAAAGTTTTCCTCTGGAAATTGAGAAGACATGTTTGCACGTGTATATAAATTTAAAAAAAATGTACCGAGTTGTTTTCGAGAAATTTTGTTTCAGTTTGGAATTTTTACATTTTCTTGATTCTAGAATATAAGGGATCAAAATTTCAACCTGACGTAAGCAGATTTTTGTTCAGTAGACTATGCGCTTTAATTTGTATGTACTTACAGCTCAATACGATGAAATTTTTTTTCTAGAATACATGAAAATTGACTTCCGGCTGAATTAATCTGCAATTTTCTATAAATGGCGATGTTTAAAAAAAATTTGCACTAGAAATTGAGAAGACATGTTTCTCCTAATAATCAAATTTAAAAAAAAATGTACCGAGTTATTTTTTAGAAAACTGAGCTACAAATTCTAAAATATCATGAAATTACAGTTTTTTCATTATTCTAGAACAAGTCCGATCGAAATTTTCGCTAAATATTTCCGTAACTGTCAACTTAGTAGTCATTGCTATTCTTACAAAGTGTAATCAATTTCCATTAAGGGGGTACTCATCGGTTTCTGACTTATTTTAGATCGGAGCTCAGAACAAAACAGAACAAGTTATAGAATTCTGAAAGCCTAAAAGGAAGATCTATCCTTTTGCTTCCGACCAAAAGTAAAAACAGAGTTTTTTGAGCACCACAGCACCAAGGTGGAGGAGAGTTCTAGAACACTGATTTTGACTTCAATGTCTTTTATCTCGGAAACGGCTTAATGGAATTGATTACACTTTGTAAGAATACCATTACTACTAGTTGACAGTTATCGAAATATTTGGAAAATTTCGATCGGACTGTTCTAGAATTATAAAAAACCGTAATTTTATGATATTTAAATTTGTAGCTCAATTTTATCAAAAACGATTCGGATCGATTTTTTTTAAATTAGGCATTATTCGGAGAAACATGTCTTCTCAATTTCTAGTGCAAAATTTTTTTTAAACATCGCTCCTATTTATAGAAAATGGCAGATTAATTCAGCCGGAAGTCAATTTTCATGATTTTCTATAAAAAAAAATTTCATCGTATCGAGTTGAAAGTACCATCAAATGAAGCTCATGGTCTACTGAAGAAAAATTTGCTTACGTCAGGTTGAAATTTTGATCCCTTATATTCTAGAATCAAGTAAACATGAAAATTCAAACTAAAACGAAATTTTCTCAAAAACATTCGGTCGATTTTTTTTAAATTAGGCATTATTCGTGACACATGTCTTCTCATTTCTAGTGGAAACTTTTTTTTAACATTGCTCCTATTAATAGAAAATTGCATTTTGGTTCAGGCCGAAGTCAATTTTTGGAGTTTCTAGAAATTTATTTTCATCCGATTGTACCGAAAGTACCTCAAATTGAAGCTATGCAAAACTGAAGTAAAAAGTTGCTACTCACTTTTTATTTTTAGAATTTTCATTAAAATTGAGGTTTATGTTTTTTCTCAAAAAATCTTAGAAAAATCTGAAAAAACTCGAAAATTTTGAGAAAAATCTCGAAATTTTTTTTATGATAAGAGCAGAAATGCATTTTGTGCCTTCTTGGGCTATTTGGTGCAGTATTATGTCCCTAACCTGAATTAAAAAACCGTTGAGTACCCCTAAGCCGTTTCCGAGATAAAGCATTGAAGTCAAATCAGTGTTCTAGAACTCTCTCCCACTGGTCTGTGGTGCTAAAAAAACTCTGTTTTTACTTTTGGTCGGAAGCAAAAGGATGATTCTTCCTTTTAGGCTTTCAGAAATTTCTATAACTTGTTTCGTTTTGTTCTGAGCCCCAATCTAAAATGTCAGAACCGTTGAGTACCCCTTAAGTTAAAATTTTCTGATTTAGTTTTGGCGCCGAGTTCTATGCAACCACCGAATTCAATTATTTAATTTGTCTTTATACGATTTCTATGCCAGAATCGAAATTTTAGCACGTCAAAAAAAAATTTGTCATGGAATGAAAAAAATGAATCGAATTCGGTGGTTGCGACTGCTAGTCGCGGCTTAACAATTACAAATTTTAGTATAATAAAATGTTTCTTATAATGTAGAAAAATGTTAAAAAATTCCAAAGATACAAATGTTTGTCAAATCATTAAAATGACTTTGAAAAATATACACCCCGAAAAAAGTTTTTCATCAATAAAAAAGTGTAACTGAGCCAATTTGTGGTATCCCATTCAAAAATTAAGGGTCAGAAAATTAATACTGTATTTAGGGGCTCCATTTATGGATTATATCATCACAGATGAGCAAACCAGTCCCACGAGCCTGGCCCATCAATATTCTGAAAAACTTGCTTACATGAAGCGAACTTTTTTCATCGGAGATCACGCTCAAATGTTCGTGCACATGAAGCACAAAATTTTACTTACCACCGATGGCAGTACGACGTCTGCTGTGATAAATTACACAGAATCGGATCATTTAGCTGGCGCATTAGGCTGTACAATTTCTGAACATCCATTATCAGAGGATACTGAGGAGTATGCACGATATCATGCACTTTCTGACACAAATGACCACGTGAAGGCGCTAAATAAAATGGTGACAAATGGAGAACAAAGCTATAAAGTAGGGGGAATGCGAATTGTAAATGGACTTAGTCTAGCAGCCTATGAACAGCAAGCGTCGCAAGGTGAATGTCAGGTTCAAAATGCGGTTTTAACCACTAGGAGGCAGTATGGGTTACCGGAAAATGTCGTGGTTTATTGTAATTTTAACCAACTTTATAAACTTGACCCGATTACAATGGCGTCCTGGTGTAATATTTTGAAGGCTGTTCCAAACTCGGTAATCTGGTTGTTGAGATTTCCAGCTCTTGGAGAAAACTACGTTCATAATTGGTGCTGGAGGTAAATCATTAATTCTGGTCATCTAAAAGGCATTTTTAGCTGACGAAAAATTAATTTTGAAGGATCTTTAAAAAATATTTTTTTAAGATTTAGAGATTATATCCCATATTCACACTTTTTTGAATAACCCGGCCCTGATTAGGAAGCGTAGTGTGTTTTTAAGTAGTAGGGCCGGGATATTCACAAAANATAATCTGAAAATTTTTGACAATTTTTGATATCAATTGGTAACCTTTTTTATTTGTAAACAATTAAATCTCATAAATAATGATTGATTTTCAAGCCCCACAATATTTTTGAAAAAAGTGAAGTGGTTCTTTAAAAGTTTTTAAGACTTTTTTTCGCATTACACCAAAGCGTGACCTTCAAATTAGGAAATAAGGTTTCGGTTCAAGTAAACAAATACACCACATACTCA
>SCLH01000707.1:124515-146799 GCA_004367855.1 Oikopleura vanhoeffeni | reverse complement strand
TAATTTTAGTCATTTATATAGTTTTAACCTTGATTTTAAATATTTTATCTATTCAAAAAGAAAGTGTTATATGCATATCATTTTATTTATGAGCGGTTTTATAAAGTCGCGTAAGTATTTATTTATGTTATTCTTAATTCTCATATCTGGTCATAAATCACAGATAGAGTAAAATTAGAAAATCAATTGTTTATTCAATGAAAATTTTGAGGCCAGTTGTTTAAAATAGTATCATGATAGTTTTAGATTTTACATAAAAATAACTAAATTGATTCTATCTGATGGTTTTTTAGTGGTAAATATATAATTTTAATAATAATGTTCTGCTGAATTTGCTAATTTATATTTATAAAGAACACGATTTTGTGAGTATGTCGTATTTATATTTGATTTTTGATTACAGATGTGTTGCTAAATAAATTGTCTAGAAATCATACAACATAGTAAAACACTTAATTAATATAAGCTCAATAGTTTTCATTTTTGATTCATCAACACTCCTCTGAGTTCATCAATGAAAAATGCCGTGAAAGCTCTCGTCTTGACTAAGACAGCGTTGTAAAGAGCATCAAAATGAAGATAGGGTGTTGCCTGTTCTCATTTCGCGACTTCAAAATGCCTCAACGTTCGAGTGCATCGTAGAGATATCTGGAATCAGACCACCTACGGAAGACTCGGAAAAATTTCTTACAAATAATTGCGTTGACTAGCGTTGGTGACCCTTTTGTTCCTCCACAGTTTTTTTGATAGTAGCAATTGTTCAGAAAAAAGAGCGAGTTAGCCCCCCATTTCTATTTGCTATGATGGCAATAGTTTGCCCATTCATGTAATTTTCTTTTTTTATATTTCATCCATATAATCAATGGCATCCCTAACGTTGTAGGATGGATCATCTATTTATAGATGGAATATTATGCATTAGCATAGTCTAGTTCTTTTGGCAGATACAGTATAGGACTAATCATTAGCTTGACCACTGAAGTCCAGGACGACATATGGTGCAAATGATTTCTGCATCATTGTGATTTAGAAATGCATTGTTTTTCACACCTGTTAGAATTTGCACTAGAGCATGTCTTAAAATTTCCACAGCGGTAGCTCGAGATTAAATTCTTGAGTTGCACCAACGTATTTTGATTGTTATGATAATTTGTAAGTATTTGATTACCAAAAATATAATGCTGCGGTACGAGTTTCTTTTCTGAAAAGAAAATTCGTCTCAATTGATTTTCAGTTTATAGGCAGATAACATAATGGTTCACAATTCAGCGTACATTTCATACCTGTGCCTTCAATCTGTCATGGCTAATGAACAAAACAGGTAAATAGCGCTGAGTCTATGGACTGAAATTGATGATTGAAAAGAACATCATCAATTTTTTGATTAATTTTTCTATTCAACAAAGTATTCCAAATCAGTAGAAGTATAATAGCCTCTAGCCGGTTCTTCAGAGAAAAGAAGTAGTATAAGCTCCTTTTGTTAGGATACAATTCTAATCACCAAATTCAATCGAAGATTAGTTCTTAATGTTTTTTCCATGACGGTTAACTCTCGTTCCGCTAGTGTTTAAAAGTTCCGAGCCCTCAACCCAGCGTCAGATTCAGTTACGTGAGGCTGAAGTCTTTTCTTTTAAAAAATAACTGGAGAGAAAAATCGAAGCTTCTCTTATTGCTCTTTGGAGTCTTAGGAGACAATCGATTGACTGAGTTTCATCACTTATTGAATTTAACCGACGAGGTCTTGGGCTTTTGCAAACTGCAGGTGAGATTTGACGCTCAGTTTCTAAAGCATTTCAATTTTTTACTTCTCTTTCAAATTCAGTAAATATGGATCATTTTCATCAAATAGATCCAAATATTTGCTCTGACTTATTATCCGCAGGGTGCTTCATCATTCGAATTTCCCATTTTTAAGCTATCAAAAATATTAATATTTGAGAAAGAGAAGATTGTTAGACTTGAGACTAAGTGAAATCATCCTTTTTAATTAATATAGTTGTGATTTCAATATATCGATATAAAAGACAAAACTGTTTCTAACTTACTATTTACTTTCTGTTGTTTTATCTGCTGGCTGGCGTTATATAAAAATGACTATTTGTTTCCTGATTCAGGTTTAGTGAGTTATGAACACAAAAAATCCTTATAAGACAGCAAAATCAACCGCTAGTGTTGATCCCAATTTGGCAGCGAATTGAAAAGTGAACAGGTTGTATATGCGAGTCTCTTGGATTATTAGTCGGCAGGCTTTTTTTTGCCAAAATTTATATTTTGCGCGGAGCATATCGAAAACAAACCGCTCGAAAGAATGAAGATTGATTCTATCGAACGAAATAGTATTGCATTTTTAGCCCGATATTTAGACTGATGGAGGTATCTTATGTTCCCTAATCATGAATTACTAGGCCGGGATCTGTAAATACTTATACTTATATTTCTCTATCTTATGAAATATTAATCTGCTAATTTATAAGTTGTCTTAATCATCAATTCCCAGTCTCCAGTGTATTGTTCATAACCTATTTACATAGTACCAATAAAAGTTTATTAAGTGATATGGCGCCATAAAACGATAGGATAGTTCTTAGACCGTTAGGAATTTCATAAAGTTCTAGAAGCCATTTCGTTGGTTTTTAAAGTCTGTTCTTTTGCCAAAAATGTATCATTTCATTAACAAATCACTTTGATAGAGTAAAGAAACTTAAAAAGTTTAACTTTACAGTTTTGATATTATTCTTGCGATGTAAAAATAAGATAAATGTTCTTTTCCATTTACGACTATCGCTACTTATGATTGTAAGTTCAGCATATGTTGGTCGACCCCATCCAATAAGTAACTGGAGACTTTATGCGAATTTACTCATCAGTCAGAGTTTAGGTACCATCATGATTTCATGGTATCTCAACAGAATAATAGAGATGCAAGAGCAGCAGTCGTGATTATAATTCTAGTTTCAAGAATTTTTAAATCAATCCAGAAATAACAAATTTATAACAGAAGTAAATTTCTTAATAATAAGAGCATTGTATTCTTTCTTTATTATTAAGAAATAATTATCGTGCATTAGTTATGATGAAATAATAATGAGTTATTTATACGCATGCTAATAATTTGTTTTTTTTTTAATACAAGATTGTTGTTGAAGTTATACAAGATTTGATCCAGTGAGACATTGCCCAAAAGTTGTTAGGTGAACTCAGCATTCACGCTATATTGCCAGATTCGACTTGACCAAGTCGTCCGATTTCTGAAATGTACAATTGTTGTATAGGTGACCGATTTAATGCATGTTTGTTAAAGACAATGGGCGAATCAGATGAGGATTATGACATAAGATCTGACAAGACTTCTACAGACTTTAATATGTAACTGGTGAAGACGCTATATCTTCTGATTATAGCCAATTCAAAATACAGATGGTAATTTGATAAATTTAAATATAGAAAAACTTCTTTTTGTAAATTCTTAAATTTCAAATTTTCAAATCACTCATTTAGAGCAATACTAATATTTGCCAATTTGTATTGCAAGAAATGATATCTGTTTTTTAGAGATAGTGTAATATACTTTTTTAAACTCGGATATTAGATTATTATATATTTAGGCTTTGCAGATGAAAAATTGGAATAGCCATTGGAGTTCAAAGATCTCTTCGACGACTCATGCTTTTTTCCTTAGAGAAGGAGTAGATGCTGATGGTTCAATTCTGAATCAGCAATCTGTGGTAGTTAAGTGAAAAATTAATTTTTTTATTATGGCTTAATAATAAAATCTTAAAAAAGACATTAGAAGTCAGAAAAATGTGATACAAATGTATAAAAAGTCAGAATATATTTATTACTTAAAAGAGTCATTTTTTCATTATCTAAAATATGATATGAAATGATATTAATCTTTTTATTCGATTTTGTTGATCAGAAAATGAATATAAATGTTTAACATTGAGAATATTGTATATATATATATATTATTATTAGAGTTAGCCGATTCAGTCGGACAACATGATGTTGACGATGTTTTGCTTAGAGATGGAGAGTTCGGTGATTCGAAGAGATCTAGAACGAACTCGTCTACTCTATTGTCATTGCCCAGATATCTAAAATCCAGATGTTCGATGGTTTAGAATTCCCGGGAGTTGAAGGAGTTGACTGATTTGGACCGTAGAAATCCGGTACATATTAGAGACCTTTCAAAACTGTTCAACGAAAATCATTGATAATTTTCGAGATTCTCTTATGAATTTTAACCTTCAAGGTCTCTTGGATTATCAACGAGAGTTAACCGAGATGCATTTTGCAAATAACGGTAGTGATGACTGGCAATATGTGGAAATCCCAAATTAGTATAACTCCATTTAACTGGTTGTGCTAACGTTGGAAACACAGTGATGGAGGTCATGCTCATCTCGGAAGGATTCTAGAATAAAATGTGCTTAAACGTTGGAATGGTTATCAAGTTGTGAGTATAAATTTTCGTAGATATATATTATTTAATTTTAGTTCAATTTATATTTACATGACTATTTGAGTACTAAATGGAACATGTATTTTGAACTATATTAATCAACTATAGTGATTATTGTAGAGAAAATTTCAATTCAATTTTTCATAGATCAATTATGAATTAATTTTTATTTTTGATAACAAAATAAAAAGTAATTTTCTAAGAGAATAATAGAGTAATTATGTTTGTAGTCACCAGATCCTTATTTTGACCGTTTTTAATTCTAGTATTACGAATATCTTGCGGACCTGTGAGTTAAATGAGGATGACTGGATAGTAACCTATGAAGAGTCTAGGGATACAGGTTGGGGTTCAGTAATTGCCCCAAACGAGTTGAGTTCTTTAACCCGTCGGTGTAGGAGGCGAGTGTGCAATATTGTGGTTGGAGTGGACTGAAAATTACACATATTTGTATTCTCCACTGTCCCGTTCGGTGTGGATTTACTTGAGTTCAAAAATTGGGTTTCGCGTTCTCCTGTGTAAGGATCTCGTAGTTATAAGATAAACATATTGATCTGATGACTGATTTTAAAAAGACTCGAGAGATTCACAGTGGTCGGTGCAGCTTATTTCGATATTCTGGTATGAAAACAACCAGAATTTGGAGAATATCTGATACACTTGCTTATCGTGATTTTAAAGTAGATTTCACTGAGGTATTTATATCTAGTTAATTTTTAACAAAATTATGCGTAGACTAATGTCTCAGATAAATATGATTATAATTTAGAAAATTATTCTATATATAAAATATTAAGCATTTACTTTTACAGTTTATTTTTCAACTGAAAGTGGAGTTTTTCTGAGATTGGTTTTATAGGTGTAATAAATAATATCATATAGGAAAAAGAGGGGTATTTCGATTTCATAATTATTATACAAAGAAACAATGAGGATTTCATTTTGAGAAGGAAATGAAATCCCTTTTTTATTTGTTTATACTAATTTTTTTATTATTTTTTTTATTATAAAAATAAAAAATAAAATAAAAATAGTTTTTATTTTAAAATTAATTACTTTAGTCTGAGTTGCGGGAGGCGGTTAGAAAGATAGGCATAATGCTAACTGGAACAGCAACAATTTCTAATTGGATTAGCCGTGAGTTGTCTGTTTATAAAAACAGAGGAAATGCGACAAAGAGTCAGTTGAATTCTGCTGCGTCACAGATTCATTCATTGGCTATGAGAAGATTGGAGTTACAAAATTCTGGAAAAATGTCTTCATTTTTCTTAGATAAAGATCTACATGACGCTGATGTCGAGCTTTATAGATCATGGTTTATGTTAATGCAAAGATTCGATCCTGATCTCCCAGAGTTGAAAGATTGCTATCCTTGTTTAGAAGTTAATTGCAAGTTCGGTAAAGAATGCAAGTTAACACAAAAGGTGAGTAATAATTTTTATTGAGAATCATAAAAGCGTCTTGAGGAGATTAGACTTTTTATAGATATACGATTGATATATTTTTTAAAGGCTATGAGTGGTTTGGTCTTGATTTATAATGCACCTATCAAGCAAATGCATTATTTGCGTCAGCAGTTTGCTTTTGAATCAACTGAGGACCTAGACCTGAAGCTGAAATTCCAAAGATCAAATGAGAAACAATTATCTTTCGAGTATCAAGGTGGTCGAGAGACAGGTAAAGGCATAGTTTTTTTTATCAAAATTGACATAAAATCTATGAACTCTATATGTTTCACTGTATAAATACAGTGAAATTTTTAAGTTTACAATATGTTCTTTGTATAGGTTACTTATCCGAATAGTCTTTTGTGTTTCTTATACCTATTATGTATGAATCATTCTAATTTATGCCAAAATTTTTGTTTATGAAACATTGATGAAAAACTTTAATGATTTTAATTTTAAGGTCGATCAACTATTGCTGAGCTGACACCCGGTATGAACGAGAATCAATTCAATAATTATTTCTATCAGCTTCCGGGTTGCGAGTTGGCTGTTCCTAATTTTGCTTTTTATTATAAAAATAGAGAACAGTGTACTGCACCATTTGGTGGGGATAAGACTCTTGATATCATGTCAGAGTACATAATGGCTCCAGTGTTTAAGTATACATTTTTGTTAAGCGAGCGGTCAGTGACAATGATTTTCTCATTTCGAAAAGATTTGTTAAATGCATTTGAGGTTGAGGCATGGAAATTCTATGATTGTCCTGAGGCCAAAATTTTGACAACTGAAGCAGCCTTAGAGTTTCTCCAAGTTGATAACTAGTAATATTGCTTTTTTATGCATTGTTATGATAAAGGTGTTAAGTTATATTTCTTTTGTATTGAAATGTTTTGAGTTATTTATGAATTATACTTTGATTTCCTTATAAATAAGTTTATGAGAAATCAATATTATCCAAGTTTATAAAATCTGACTTAGTATTATGTTCACACTTATTTTCACTGAAGTTGTCTTTATAGTTTAACTAACAGTAACTTATTTCTTTATACTATTATTCAAAATAAATATTAAAATTCATTCGAATAGTAGTTATTTACTTGTGTTTGGAAACTGTATATTTTTCTTCAGAATCGAGAAAAATAAACAATAATGATGTATAAGATATATAGCAATTGAATAGATATTATCAATTTGTGTTGTATAGTAATATCTAGTTTAAATTGTTCAGGAGAGTGTTCAGATATGAAAACGGCCAATTGTCTTGAAAGGATAAACATATTAAGTAGGTAAGATGAGGTATTGATTCATTTTATAGGTAGATATATAATGAAAAAAAACAGTAGAGTTGGGTTGGTGTTTAAGCTAGGTATTTAAGTGATGAAATGATAAAGATAGAGAAAATATAAAAATATAATATAAAAATTTCATCGGCGCGAAGTTGGATTAAGGAAAAATATGGAATGGATTAAGTTTGAACCTGAATCGTTATAAATAGATCTCACTGTTATTTCAGAGAGTGCTAGTTTAAGTAGAAGAAGGTTTTGTTCAATTTTTCTTGGTTGTAGATTTAATCTGTAATCAAGAAGAGTGTCAATAGCTGAAGTGGTTATACGTTTGATGAAGCTATATTTTGATTTTTCAATATCAAGAGTGATAATTATATTGTTAATATTATTATGATCAAGATATCGTAGTTGATCAATGATATCTGTAAGTTGGTTTCTAACTTCGATTAAAAATTGTTCATTATGATTAGTGAAAATTTCAAGTTCGAAGTTAAGTAAATCTTCCGTGAAGGGATTTGTAAAATGTGTTAGTTTCAAGTCTGAGAATTTTCTACGTTTGCTCTGAGAAAAGTTCAAAGTTGAGGATCTTTTTAAGGTTTTATAACATTTTGAATTTTGTTTAAAACTTTTGATAATTCTGGAGATACTTTTTATATCCAAATTTTCATAGAAAATTTGACATATGGAGTTGTTCACTGATTTAAGACAGTGTTTTTCAAATTCGTTGGTATGATTAGATAAAATTCCTTCTCGAGCGAGGATTTGTGTAATGAGATTTCTGGATTGTTCAAGACTGATTCTTGGTTTAACTAGTCTTGAGCCTTTAATTTTGTGAAAAGCATCATAAATTGAAAAGTTTGATTTGATATCCAAGTTATGAAAGTTCAATGAAGTTGTATTTAGAATTTTAGCTGTGACATATTGATTTTTTAGAGCTGAGTTTGATTTCAGTTTATTAATCAAAGATATCGGTAATTCAGTGTGAGTGGCAAGAGAAAAATTTTGAAAAATTGTTTTTGTTTTAGGAAAAGCAATTTTTAATTGATCTTTACCAAAATTATTATAGTATAGTTTTCTGGATATTGAATGCATTTGAAGCTGAAGTTCACTGTATTCAAAACCAGAAGTCATATTTGTGTTTTGGTTAATAAATATTAGCTGTAGATTAAAATTATATGCAAGAAAGCCACATTTTGATGTGATCTGTAGCCAAAAGATTGGGAATCTCAGGAAGTGTATCGTGGTATAACACTTTCTCCATTTTTCCCATTCAGTGAGCTTGATAATAGTTGATTTGTAAGTATCCAGTCTTCGTAAGATAAGAACTGGGGAGTCATATGAGTCTTTTCTCAGAAATACAGCTTAAAAAAGAGGGTTTTATTTATGATTTCTGATACAATTAATTGATAGTTTGACTATGATTAGTTAATTGCTTCAGGCTATATTAGTGACATTGAGAGTGGGGGTAATGTAAATAATGCTCTAGAATATCGTGGACTGTTAAAAACGGTTAACTGAGTTGCTTGTGAGAACACCAGAACATGAAGCAGAATACCCGATGTATAAAATATATGTCGATAATGTTATATGGGTTTATTTTGTGAGAAATGTAACCATAGTGTCGATTTATAGATATTCATCAGGTAGAATAAATTTCCTTTTAAACAAAACAATTGATTTGACAAATCCTTGTATTATAAAGAAAAATAGATATTTGTAGAAATTTTCAAATTTTTAAATTTTCATTTAAAAGTTGTTTATTATTTCCTTGTTTTGTAGTTTATTGGTTAATCAAAAAGGATATCAACGATTCCATAATATCTGAAAATAAGTGGAAAGGTGGTGGATCCTGATAATAGTGATTTTTTAATTACAAAATTAAAAATGTGTCTCTTGTTATAAGTGACCAAAATTTATTTTTGTTTTCTCACTAAAATATTCAATAGTTTCCGCAAACGTTGGATCGTTTGAGAAAGTACAGATATTATATGAATTTAAGACCTTAGTGTTAAAGATCTTTGCTATGAATAGAGATTTGCTCAACTTATATCCTATGGTAAGAGTTTTATCAAGTTCAGATCTGTGAGAGACGTTTTTTATTCTGTCCTCCATACTGTAACTCGATAGGGCTTCTGTGATTGCAGTATCACATCTTGGAGAACTATGTCCTTTAGTTGTCATATTGATTACGATACTGTCAAAAATGGCTAACTCATTCAGAGTTTGATTTAGAACAGGATCAACGCAAGCAATAGGGTATTTCTCTGTGTTACTGAATTGTTATTGACTATAGACCGTGTTTAATGAAATTCCTGAAAATACCATTGCATCAATATTAATATGTATGCATCTTTTACACCATTCATCCCCTATGAATTTAGGTTTATGCTGACATAACGTATTAAAATGGACCTTGATTATGTTTTTATTGCTATAAAAACCAAGATTTGCTCTAATATTACCAGGAAGACTGTTAAGTGTTTCAAACTGGTTATACGGGAAGGTTTGGTTGAGCTTCTTTTTTGACATTTTCTTGATTTTATTAGGCAATTTAAAACTGATATTTCGGAGTCCCAGGTCCCGAGCAATTATGTAATCTCGTTTGAAGACATTGACAAAAGGATCGAAGCTTTCGATTTTAGGCCTTTTGTCAAAGTCCAGAAAAGGATTTACATATGGTCTGCCAGTAGGGTAGAACATACACTTTATGAGTATTGAATAGTCCTCCTGTGGCGTTTTTTCTTTAATAATGTTATCTATTAGTGTTATTCCATGTTTTTTCTGGTCAAGTCTGAGACTTCTCATTCCCATGATGTCAAGCATTTCAGCTTGAGACATCATTTTGTATGAGTTGTCTGAACCTTTTTTACCTTTAATATTGTAGATAGTTCTGATTGGTTTGTTAATTTTAGCTTGTAGCTTATTTGATTCACTAAGGGTTAATGGTTTTGTGACATTAATTCCGTGATTAAATGAGCCATTAGCAAAAGATAGTATTACATCTTTAATTTGTTTTTTAGCTCCGAAGTCTTTTAGAGTATGTGCTAAAACTGAGCTAGCTCTAAATTTCTCTAAAATGTGTTCATATTGCGGGGTAATTTCGAGATCGTCATTGACCCTAATCCCTAGGAATTTGAAAGTATCAATTCTAGTTATAGGTACATTATCAATTTTAATTTGAAAATTTTTATCATCAAATCCCTTACCGAATCTGAAGAAAAAGGATTTTTTTTGGTTAATTGAAATATTAACTTCTTTTAACCAAGTTGAGATTGCAGAGGTAAAGATATTGCACTTTGCCTCTACCTCACTCCAAGTATCGCCGCATATGGTTAGTGTGCTGTCGTCTGCATAATTCAGGATTTTACATTCTTCTGAATTAAAATTTTTAATGACCTTCTGAACATCATTGTTGACAAAACAGTAAACACCGGGTCCATTACAGGAGCCTTGTGGAACTCCTCTATTGGGTAACTCAAGTGTTTCTGATTTCTCATCCAGGTGTTGAACAAAAAATTTTCTATTTGTTAAAAAATTTTTAAACCAGTCAAAAGTAGGTTTATGAACTATTTTTTTAGCTAGTAGTTCAAGTATCTTAGTGTGACTTGGTGATCCGAAAGCGTTGGAGCCGTCAAGAAAGACGGCTACAGCGCATTTGGACTTTCTAGTGTTGATATTGCGAACGAAGGTAGCGAAGGCTGTAGCACAGCTACGGCATGGTCTAAAGCCATGTTGCCAGTCTTCAAGCTCTCCATTTCGTTCGCAAAATTCAATAAATTGAGCAGCGCAACAACGCTCAAGACAGCTTCCCAAGCAGTCCTGAACCGTTATTGGGCGTTTCATTTTTGGATTATTTCTATCCTTGATGTTACTTGACTTGTTTATACAAATTATTTTATTAGTTCTAAAACTTTCAAAAAATTTACCATCTTCAAACGAAGTTTTGAACAGATGTTGAATGATTGCTTGATAACAAATAGGCATAGCGTCCAAAAAATGTCCGTTGATTCCGTCTGCTCCTCTGGTATTCTTTTTTGCCGATAGAATACTTTTTCTAGAAGAATTTGAGTTTTTATTACCTATCCAGGGTGGAACGTTTAATTTGAATTTGTTACCAGGATCTCTGGTAGTATTTTCAAAAATTAGGTCGGCCTGGTTGTCTAGAAATGGGGAATGTGGTTTGCCACCATGTTGTAGGTCAAAAATGTTGCTAGCTAAATCTTTTGAAGTCAGATCGCTAGCATTATAAAAGGATAATTGATTGTCAGTAAATTTATTGACAGCCCTCCAAATTGAGTTCATGTCAATAAATTTATCTTCGAAGACATTCATTAATAAAATCCTTTTATCTCTTCGATAATATTTTTTATGTTGGAATTTAGCCTGTTTAAGCGATTTTTGAATTTTATTTTTTAGATGAGTTTCTGTTTTACCCGAGTTTTTCTCTCTCGATAGGACAGTCTCATACCATAGTTTTAACATACTGATCCTCCTATACCATTCTCCGGTATCAGGAGCCATCTGAGCAGAAAATTTCCTTATAGGAGTTATGCGAGGTTTTTCAGGCTCAAGAAGGTTAAGAATAGCGGATAAATATTTAATATTTTTTTCTGCTTTCTGAGTATCAGTCTTGGCTTCATCATTCATATTTATAAGAAATAATGGCCAGCAGGCAATTAGTGTTCTGTATATTTTTAGTTTATTGGCTGGTCGCCTTGACAAAACTATTTTGACAAAATCGTCATTTAGTTTTGGGATTGGTAGAAATGTATAAAGACCTTTGTGATTATCATCTATACAACTAGGAAGGTCGCGTAGTTGAAATCTAAAGGTCTTTATATTTTTGGTTAGTAGAAAATCTATACAAGAAGGAACCTTGTTAAGATGATTACAGTGAGTGGTCATATTTTTTCGTATTAGATTTCTAAATGAAAAAAGTGTATCATTGATAGCACCGACCATCTCTTTTTCACCAGAACGTGGTTCATTTAAATTTAAATTAAAATCACCACCAATTATATGTTTTGAATATCCTTGTTTTTTAACAGCATCTTTTAGCCACTTTAGGTATTTATCAGTCTGATAATTTTTATTTGAAACACCGTCATTATATCCTTTATTGAAGAGATCACTACCCGTGTGATGTCTATATGTCACCGTAAGGATAGTTGGAATCTTTCCAATGTTAATTTTAATTGAACAGAAGCTACCCAGGGTTTCAATTTGGGTAATGTCTAGTTCATATTCTTTGGCAATGAGAAACATTGAGTAACATTTTTCAGTAGCATCAAAAGGTGAATTGTACGCAAAATATCCTGGTGGGATTAATTTTCCGCTTTTTAAGTAACCTTTACTACATCTAACTTCTGATATACCAAATATTTTTACTTCTGGGTAAGAGTTAACAAGATCGTTTAGTTTTCCTGCATTTATTTTACCTAAATTTACATAAAAAATTGGTATAGCTTCAGAATTAATTTTTTTAAGTAATTCTTCATTATTTTTTGTTACTTCTTCTTTTAATGAAATTTCTGAAGTGTTATCGCTAAGATAATGAGTAGTTACAGGTGGGGCAGTTTTATAATATTTTGAGGTGATTTTATCTGGAATTTTCAAGCATTTAGATGGAATCGGGAAGTTTAATAAGGTAGATTCTGGCAGATTTAATTCTATATGAGGATCAGTTTTATTACGATAGTAGTTTTGATTGGCATAAAAATGACCTAGGTCAAAATCTGTTTCAACTTTACTAATGTTTTTTCTGAACCTCTCCTTAGTACCAGATTTGTCCGGATTCAGAGATAGAGTATTTCTTAGCTTTTCATCACTAAAAGATTTGTATAATTCTAATTCACGATCTCGTAAATTATTATAGATATCAATTTTATCCGGGTCATTGATATTGGTATAGTCAAAGAATTCACCATAAAATTTTAGGCGACTTTCTTTGGTCATTCCATTATCATAATCCATCCGACCAGCTAGTTCAGTATGATAAGCCGCTGCCTGAAGGTTATTGAGTTCTAGATACTCAAAACTTTCAGTCGAGCTTGGTGAATCATGCTGTCCTAGAGCTGGGTCAAAGTCACCTAGATCTTCAACCATGGGACTAATTGGTACATTCATGTCAATATCGCTAAAATATTCTAGAATGTTGAAGCTGTCATGGTTGGGTGAATTTGGTGATTTAACTGAGATATTTTTTGAATCCTGATTAAGACTTAAATTCAGTGAACTAACTTGATTTGATGGCTCTGGCATCTCAGCTGGTTTTTCTGTATTTCTCGTTTTTTCAGGTGTATTATTGGATTTTCTGGTTTTTTCCAATAATTCCGTAATTTTAGGCTGATAATTGCGTTCTCGAACAATAACCAATGCATTTGCTTGATTTGCAGAAACCTGGTCAAAAAGTTTTTCAAATTCAGCATATGTGACTTTGTCATTTTTAACCGCAGGGTTAGCTTCTTTGTAGTCGGCTACCTTTTTGCCAATCGTGGCAAAATGGAGTAGGCAGAAATACGATAATGCTTTTTTAGATCTCCATTGAATTGGTCGCCATTTTTGAGTTTTTATGCCCTCTGCATAAATAGTCATGACTTTTGTAAAACAATGTAGATTTCTTGGTAATGGCAGAATGAAATCTACGTCGATATCATAATGTAGGAGGCCAAGGACCCAATTTGAGTTTAGTTTCAGAAGGTGTAGGTTTCCTACTTCTTCTGCGAAATCCTTCAGATCTTTTATAAGAGATTCCTTAGAGTATTGCTCTACATTCTCGTCCCATTCAAGTGAATCTGATTCCTTTATTATATCGAAAAGATGTAAGCAAAGGACTCCAGACCATTGAAATAACCAATGCCTATAGTGACAGTTATCGATATTAACCAGTTCTTTATTTTTTGTTGTTTTAAGACAATATTTTTTTAGAACGCTGGTTCGACATTTGGCCTGTGCAATTATTTCCGCACGATTTCTGAGGACATAAACGGCTGGGGCATTCTGGTTGAGAAGGTCAAGACCTTCGATATAAGTGAGTTTAGCAGCTTCATCTCTTAAAATATTAAAAGGACGAGCAATTGTAATTGCATCATCAAATTCATTAATATTTCTTGGGATTTTAATATTATCCTCGACGGTAGTGTCTTCAGAACCCATAGATTCGGTTACAAAGGACACACCTTCGGTTTTGGTAGCTGACAGTTTAGTAGTACTATCAATATCCATATCAAAGTCGCTCAAAGTTTGATTGTCATCCAAGATAATGGGTTCTTTTTCTAAATTTTTATTGTTAGAAAAAAGATCCGGAAATTTCTTGGTACAAGAGTTGAAGTAGTCTTTCAAATTATGACTATCATCACCTGTAGAAATGTTGCTGGCGGGTTCATTCGTGATATCATCAAGAGTTTTTGTTTCTGGAACTGGCGTTACAACGCGTTCGACTGAAACAAAATTGTCAGATTTTATTTTTGTAATTTTTCCATCTTGATGATTATTATTTGAGTAATAATTACCTGGATTAACTGAAGGGGTTTTTTTGATTTTCGCTGAAGTGGTGCCGGTAGCAGGATTGAGTTTTTTCTTATCTGAAGTTGATAAGATTAAATTCAATTCGAACTTATTTTTGTTTTCAAGATTATTTGTGTCATTCATAGGCAATAGTGATCTTGAGGTCTTTATCAGATTCTCAGTATCACTATTATTTGAAAATGTTATTATTTTTTCACAAGATTTTTGAAGTTTTCCATTGTTAATTGGTAATTTTTCAAAAAGTTTGTGATTTTTGACTATGTTTTCATTTTTTGAATTCTTTGAATGATCAGCAGATACTTTTAGCTTTTCAGTTGGAATAACTGCTGATCGTTCATTAGTTGAATTATTATGAAATATAAATTTACCTTCAGTTTTTTTAGGAGGAAATTCATTTGGTGTAGCATCTGAATTTTTGTGAACCTTTTTTGGGGTTCCTGATTCAGCTGCTGAGGGACCCGAAGATGATCGTGGTCTTTTTGATTTTCTCTGATTCGGTTCTTTAGTACTTTGCTTACTGAAAGCTTCTGCAAAAGTTTCTGAACGTTCTAGAGAGGTAGATCCAGCTCTAAATTTTTGACTCGAGGAGAGATGGCTGAAATGATGAGATAGGGAAATTTTAGAACTGGTTGTTTTTGCCAATTCAGTTAAAATTGATTGGTTTCTATCATTTGTAGTTTTCATATCGTTGATACTATTTAGGGCTTTATTGTTTATCCCCAAGTAGATTTTTTGATATTTGTCAAAAATGCCCTCGTGGGTAATGTTAATGGCACGATGTTTTTCTATTGTGTCATCAATAATATCACGATTTTCGATGAACTTAAGGAGGTCGTCGTCAAAAATTATTCCAGTTTTCTCAACGAGTTTATCTGTAATAACCTTTAGAACCTCCGCGACATCTTCACGGTTTTGATGCAAAACTTCACAAAGTGCATGATTTGTAGTTTTGTGTGATTCCGCAATTGCTTTTCTTGAGCATTCACCTTGATTTAACATCTGATTAACTCTCACCTCAGTTAGGGTCAATCTAGTGTCATTCCAGAGCAATGTTTTCAAGGTGGCTTTACAAAAAGCATTGTATTTGTCCACTGGGACGATATTTTTGATATCAAAATCTTGTAGTTTTTTACGATTTTCTAAAGCGATTTTGATATCATCTTCGTTCATATCTTTTTGACGTTGCCTTTCTACAAAATCTGTCATTTGAGAAACTTGAGATATTGTATTCAGTTTTTCATCATCTCTGACCGTTGCTTTGATTCTATTTCTAGAATTTTCAATTTTCTGATTCCATTGATGCTCAGAAAATGAATAAGCAGCTGGGTCAACTGCAAGTTTTATTTTGATATTAAGTGTACCAAAATCTTTGCCGAAGAGATTACATTGCCATTTATCGTTGTAAGGACACGAAAGTGATTCCCATGTGTCTTTGAGCATTATATCAGTTTTCAGCGGAGAAAATTTGGATCTGTAAACGTCGCCAAATTCTCTGCATAGGGTTTTGCTAAAGTCTCTGTTATTGTGAGCCATTTTCTCCTGGGATCTGGTAGAGTGGATTGTGTCGGTCTCGACCAAGTTAAATAATTCATGAATCATGAATGTAATTGCTTCATCGAAAACACGTTTATTACTGTTAATGTAGTGCCAAGTGATTGCAGAGTTGGTTTTGTCTTCACTTGGAACTCTAGCGAGGTGATGAGTAACTATTTCAAAATTTCGAAACATATATGTGAAGTGTCGAATTTCTGAAACTTCATGAGCCCAGGCAAACCAAAAGCTGATAAAATTTACTTTGTTACGTGTGCCATTAAAGTAAATTATTTTTGGGCTAGGGATATTCTCATTCTCACACCAGATTTTGTATGATTTTGGCTTGATATCCAAAAAGATACATCTGCATTCAATGTCTTCAACTGAGAGTTCAGGGCGAATATCAATTTGGTAGTTCCAGATTTCTGGATTGTCAGTAGTACAATGTTGTGCATAATCGCATAGATCAACTTGTTGGTCTGATTCAGTAAGCGGTATACACGCATTCAGAGAGACTTTCCAAGTTGGTTTAGGGTTATTTGATAATCTTCGAATTGCTTCATTTCTCTTATTTGTGAATGCAATTAACTTATTATCACGTTTAACTTTTGGAGCTGATGTGGATACTGATTCTTGAGCCGAATCACTTTCATCGGCGATTTTGGTCATTCGGCTTTTATTACCAGGAAGTTGTTTTTTATTGGGTGTCGATGAAGAGTGTTCAAAGATAAAATTTCGATTTTTGCTAGATTCAGATCCAGAGTCTCGATCGTTTGAAGTATCGTTTTTTGATTGACTGGAAGTGAAACTAGCTGATCGATGCGTTCTATTGGGGGTAAGAGAATGTTGAGAAGGACCGGGAGTCGGTTTATTATCTCGTCGTGGAGAATTGTCTTTCTTTCTTTTTTCGTTAGCCTGATTTCTTCGATCATTTTGATTGAAATTTGATCTCTGGAATCGGTCTAAAGAGAAAGAATCGTTAAAATAGCTAGGTTTTTCTAATCTATTTTCTATGTAGGATGTATTTAAATTATGAAAATATCTTTCTGATGACTTAGTATCGGTGCCCAAGTCAAACGACAAATTTGACGACTGACCCGAGTCATAAATGCGATCATCAGAAAGATTAGTTGATAATTTTGTCATCAAAATATTATTGTATCTCTTATTATGTGAATTAATACGAGAAATATTATATTTACTGTCATTTTCAAAGCCAATTTTAAATTTTCCCTGATAGTAGGTGTATTTAGAATTTATAGTTTGATAATTTTTGTGATTAATATTTTCAATAGTAGACTTACTGTTGGAATTATTTCTGTCACGGTTGTTTCTGTTGTCAAAACCTCTTTCATTTCTGTTACCATAATCGTTTCCTTGATTCTGATAAGCGCCTGAAATGGTTTTCTTAGTTATATTGTCATTTATTGTGGTTTTGTTCAATTTTGGAATTATCAGGTTCATTTTTTTGGAATTTTTGTAAATATTTAATTTAGAATTTTCAGAGTAATTACTTTGCTTAGTCAAATAAGATTTGTTGCTAAAATAATTATAATTCGCATGTTTTTTACTATTATTATTTCTCTTTTTATATATATTGTTGCCTCTAGAAACAGCGAGAGCTGATTTAGACTCATTATCGGGGACTAAATAACTATCGAAATATCTATAGTCAAACTGGTTATCAAAGTCATAGAAATTACCTCTATTGTACTCATTTTGTTGATCATTATTTTGATTGAAATTGCGATCAGTATTTCGTTCGTAATTTCGACCTCGGTTTTGATCAAAATTTCTATTATTTCCTCTGAAATTTCGGCTATTTCCTCGGTTATTATCATTCGGATTCCGTTGATTATAACTCTGGTTGTACCGATTCGATTGTTGATTTGTGTTAGGATTGTCAGAACGTCGGTCATTTCCTGATCCTGAAACAAAGCCACAAATATTAAAAAATATTAAGAAATTGAGATAGTACCTGTTGAATTTTGGTCTAAGGACGCCATTTTGGCACGACTTATACGTTTTCAACTTTATATCTAAATTATAAATGTTAAGGTTACGGTGTTTCAGAATATAGTTATCTGATAAGAAAAGTTTGAACATGGTTTGATATGTTATTAGGAAAAAATGGAATATATTACTAAATTGAAATTTTACAATTGAGTTGTATTTGCGAAAGTTCAATGAAAAATTATGGATGTGAAATTGCTTAAATGGCAAAAAATAAGTATTGAATACTATTTTTATGTTATTACATAGCTGCAAAGTATTTTGCTTTTTACAGACAAAGTATTTAACAGCTACATAGATAATTTTTAGTTGGTTTTGAGAATTGTTTGCTTTTTTAATGCATGCAAATCTATAGTTATTTTTATTCTTTTTATCTGTAATTGTGATTTTTGAAAAAGTTAGAATTTTATTTGTATAGAATGCAAGAGTTGAGGTAAAAGTGTTCAATTTAAATGTTACTAAGTAGTGTATTTTATTATGGAAAAAATAGTACATTTTAAGTATTAAAAAGTACAATTTTTGACTGATATCAGTCTTATATGTCACAGTGTCTATTTTACTTTTAACAATAGTATTTCTAGAATTGGTTTCATTAAGTATTATTGAAATAAAATAGACATTGACGAAATGGAATAATTTACTTGTGTAAAAGCAAAAGGGAGCATGACTCATCAAAATTTGCATGAATTTTATATAATGGATTTTATTAATTAACTGATAAATAAAAAGATTACAATTTATGATATTTGTAATCATTTTGATTATAATTTTATTCATAAAAAAGACTATTCTAGCAGTTAATTGCCAGATAGAATATTTATTTAAAATAACGAAGAATGTGGATATATGATAAATATCCTGTTGTTGATTATATAATGACTTAATTTTCGTAAAATTATATAAAAAAGCAGGAAATTTTAGAGTTTTTTCAGCAATTTGTAAAAATTGGCATGAATGTTGGTCTTTTTTGCCAAAAATTTTTGAGAAGGTGCCAAATGCACAATTAGGACAAATTGAAGTAACAGGAGCTGTAATATAAAAATTCTCTGTACAATAATGATTTATAGTATGGAATATTTGCTCCAGATTGTTGAATTTTCTCATAAATAATTTTATTAAAATTAATGTTTTTAATAAAGATATTAGATCGCCTTTTATCCGTGACAATAATATAAACCAATAGTAGTAGAGTATATAATTGTGGAAACATCGCACTATGTGTAGGTGGTGCTTAAGGACGAATGAGAGTGAGCCTTGGGGCATGCTAATATACCAAAAAAACCAAATCCTAGGTATCAGGGAGTTTTGGATGATATTATCTCACCTATAAAGTCTGATAGGCCGCCAATTGGTCGACAGTACTTCTTTTATAGGCAAAAATAGGAAAAGTCAACGTAATCCAAGCCTAAAAGTGCCAGAATTTGAAACGGGACTAAACCTACGCAATTTCCTTTCTCTATTTTTATAAAGTGTCAGATATCTTTGTAGGGATCTAAAAATCCTGAAAAAATACTGAGCTTGAAGCCGGTAAAGTGATTAGTATTTCAGTGTTTTCTCGTGAATATACAATGTGTATTTTCTCTAATAACCGAAAAGTAATAAAATAAGATGTTGCCTCGCCGAAACAAAACCTACTACTATATTTAAATATGTCTTCGTTTTGTTTCTTCGCTCTTGTGAATAATCTGAAGCATACTTTTTAAAACGAAACTACGGATCGGCAAAAATACTCCAAAGCCTCATTATCCGGAATTTAAAAAATTTCATGACACCCAAACTTGCCAATTGATAAGCCGACCCATTCACCTCGTCAAATTTGAGAATTTAAACTCTTGAAGAAAAATATTTCTTTCAATGTGGTAAAATTTTTTTTTTCCGTCTTTTTTCACTAATTTAAATTTTCGATTCTGACTTAGAAATCGTATAAAATAAAATTCAATCAATCCGAGACGATGGTCGAAAGCGTATTTCAGGGTTCCTAAGTAACAAATAAAAAGTTATAAATTTACTGTTATTTAGACACCATGGAAGCAAACGCGCGTTTTTTGAGTGTTATTTCAAAAGACAATTTATAAAGTAAAAATAATCAATCTGAAGAAATTCAGATTACACAAAGTAAGCTGAAAAGTGGAAAATTGTGTTCAAAAAACTTTTTATTCGAAAATTTTGAAGTGGCAAAAAGTTTCCCATCAAGACAAAAAAAATTGAAAAATTGAAAATCTGGCAAAATGCATCGACCTCCTTAAAGCTACTAGGGCCGTTAAAGCCCCCTGTATGATTTGTGTCATGCGGAGAATTTTAATATTCTGGAAAAAATATTGACTAGGAATGGAAATTAAATTGTGTCATTAATACACCACTACAAAGAAATGGTGTAGACTGTGGTTGTGCTGCACTAATTATACGACAAAATATTTCCAAAAGATTTCTCGACTTGATTTTCAAACAAAAAATATAAATAGTTATCGTGAAAAATGGCCTTTGAAATAATTGAAAGGATTTATTTGAACAAAAATTTGTGCAGATTTTTGAGACAAACCAACTGTACTAGATTAATAAAATTAAAAGTTAAAACTATCAATTAATTTAATGGTTTTTTATTTATAAAAATACTCGAATCTGCCTATATTCTTTTTGCCTAAGAAGTTTTGAAAAAAAATACTTTCTTTTGCCTTTCACCTATACGCCGGACGTCAGCAAGAAAAAGTTTTTATTTTCAGATGCGTGGGCGATTGCGGAGGCTTACGAAGGTTTTTGCGTAGGTTTCACTTATACGCCTTCACCTATACGCCGGACCCTGCTGTAGTTCATTATAAAAATGGTTTCATAAATTGAAAACGTAAACTGAATTATTAAGAAAACAGCGATTCATTGAATTACTGAATAAGATTATTTTTCAGAATATTTTGAAGAATTCACAATCTCCTTAATCGGATGAAAAGGCTCTTATACAGGACATAATATTTTCTGGTCGACGTCAAATAATTTTGGAATTGCATTGCAGGACTTAATAAAAATGAAGAAAACAGCCTTTGGCATAAATTCTAGCATTTAAGATGATTTATCTAGCTCTGGGCATAGAACCAAACAAAAAATAAAGCTTTTGGCATAAATTTTACAGGTTGTATTTTAGATTTTGAGGCGCTTTGCGGTCTAACTGATTCTTACGTTGATTTTTACTTAAATATTAATAGGATAATTTAGTAAGACGGCAAAGCGCCTTTAAATCTAAAATACAACCTGTAGCATTTAACATGATGGATCTAGTTCTGGGCATAGAACCAAACAAAAAATAAAGAATGAAGCTCTAGGCATAAATTCTCAAATTGAAGGGGTACTCATGGGTTTTTCATTTCAATCTCTGAATATAAAAGCCGCTGATTATACCCTTCAAAATAAGACTGCCAGTTCTTGGCTTGGCAGTCATTTGTTAAAATTAAGGAGGTTAGTGTCCGCAACAAAAGTTGGCTCAGAATTTATATATTCTTCTCAATATACCATCAAAGTGATGTTTCATACTCCGGGCAACTTTTGTAACTACAAAAATTTTGAGTTATTGCTTTTTAAGAAAATTTTGAGTTCGAATTAAACTTTTCGAATTCGACATATTATGAGAAATTTTTGAAAAAAGTTCCGAACATTATAAAAAATGCTTTATTTTTTGTTCAAATTTTTTTCACAGTATTTGTTTTGAATCAAAGAAAACACTCTTTGAAATGGCCATTTTGACTTTTCGCGTAGGTGACGATATATTTTTCATATGCTTTTTGAAAAATCATATGAAATTTTTTTTGGAATTTTTGGTCGAAACTATTTGGAAATATTTTGAAAATTGTCTGCATTTTTTGTTCAAAATTTTTCAAACTAATTCTTCTGGAATTTTTAGCTAAAAATATTGGAAATTGATACTTTTACTATATTCAAATATATTCTCGTTTTGTTTCTTCGTTCTTGTTTATACTCTGAATCATACTTTTTGAGACAAAACTACGGTTTGGCAGAAATCCATCAA
>SCLH01000707.1:101521-115820 GCA_004367855.1 Oikopleura vanhoeffeni | reverse complement strand
CTCAGAAGGCGGTAGTTTTCTACCACCTAACTTCGCAAAATCATATTTGTCTTCCTGGAGTAGTAATTATAAACATAATAGACTCATTTTAAAGCTCAAACAAACTTTTGCAGATAAAAAATTTTGAATAACATTCTCATATTTACAAAAATATGTCAAATTTTTTCATAGAATTTTTTTCATTCGATTTACTTTCATAAACGTAAAATTGACGTTACCACATAATTTGAAGAAAAACGGTGATGATCGAAGATTGACATATTGATAAAGAACGCTCAGGGGACATCCACGCCACGATAGATTCTCGAAAAGAAAACGGTGATCTTTGAAGAGGCAGGTTTTGGGACGCTCATGGGACGTCTACCCGATTTTAGAATTTAAGGAACGCTCTTGGAACATCTACGCCATTTTCAAATTTCAGGAACGCTCTGGGGACATCTACGCCATTTTAAATTTTCGGAACGCTCTGCGGACATCTACGCCACTGTTTCAGTTTGATTGAAGTTTAAGAGTAAATTTTGAATTCAATAAAATTTTTTCAAATCGATGTTCTCGAATTACTTTTTTGTCTTCAGTGTGTCGTGAAGTGTGAAAATTAATAAAATCAAATAATTTTTTTACAAAATGCCAAGTTCCGAGTAAAATTTTACTTTATAGTCAATAAATAATTGAAATTTTCCGTACAATTTCTGACATCATATGACTCACATGATGTGACTCACATGATGTGCGTAGTCAGAATTATTTTTTTGCTCATTTGCCGTTGGATATAAAATTCAAACTTCAAAAAATGGTCAATTTCAAAAACATTCTATGACAGGGTAATTTGACTCCAAAGATCTCGCAAATGGCCATTAGCGGTCATTATTAAATAAATATGAATATCATTTATGAATAAAGCATTTACAAAGTGACAGAACTTTCACAGAACTTATTTTTGCAAAAAATTTTGGAATCACCGAAAATAAGTGAGGAGATTAGGAAGTTTTAAAGCTCTTTTTCTATTACACCAAAGTTCAAAAACAATCACGTGACCTTCAAATTAAGAAATAAAAGTTTTTAGTCGAAGTGTGACACAAATAATACTCAAATTACGGCGAAAAAATTTGAGGGCAAATAAATAAACAATCCAAGAGTTCTGAACATAACGACCTTTTTCAAAAACGTCACGTGATCTTATTTTTCAAAAATTATTTTTAATATATGACATATTGCAAACCTTATTTATTAATTATTTCGACACATGATGTTATTTTGAGTACGCTGTATTACCAAAAAAATTTGAGTACTTCTTCAAATTACTGTATATTGGTACTACAGTATGTGTTTTTATACTCCGGCAATTGATAAAATTTGAGATTAAATTATAAAAATGAAAAGTTAAGAAACTCCTTATTTAGCTGATCAAACTATAAATGGCGGTAGTTTTCAAACTCCAATTTTGGAGTTTATTACTAATGGTCAGCGGGATCGTAGCAGATTTCCTATGATGAGATTTTTGAATTTTTAAAGTCAAAATTTTTCGAGAAATTTCAAACTGAACTTAAACCCTATATGTTCCATTTGGACTGTAAAAAAGCCACAATTAATTCATTATTATTTAGAAAATGGCATCACGGGCGCCCTAAATTTGTATCTACTAAAATGCAAAAAAATGGTCCCAAACCAAAATTTCGATATGCAGCAAATAGAGAATTAAATTTTATGAAAAAATAGCTATGAAATATTCGTGCAAGAATTTTAGAAAATGGCATCACGGGCGCCCTAAATTTNAATTAAAACTGGCAACTGGACCGATTATTTTTTTGAACCCTCGCTTTCGACCATAACTCGGCCTTCAAAATATAATCTATCTATTTATCATATTTTATCGGCGAAATTGGCTTCACAGCAAGTTACCATTTCCGGAGTGAAAAAAACACATACTGTATGTTTTTTCAAAAAGTACTCAAAATACTAGAAATCCAATAACGGATTCGCGTTATATGCATACGATTACACTAGAATACATATCTTTCCACTTTTGATCAGCTTCAGAGCTACAGAAATGGACTGATGTAAAAAATCAATTAGATGCGTCATCCCAAATTAGTCATCAATAATAGTTGTTTTTATCTTCTTTCGTTTTTTTCCGAGAAAACTTTGATACAAACATAAGATTCTTTTTTGACAGAGCAGAGGCAAAATCTTTCCGGTTTGATACTAAAAATGTCAAATAAAGCGTTTAATCGTATAACTAATGCACTTGATTGTTTGAATCGTGGTCATGGTAGAGAGTTCATTCACATTTGATGCCTTCCTATCCATTTTTTCCACAATTTTTTCTAACGGTTTTGTACGCTAGATTTAAACAGCATGGTAACGCGTGACTATATGTTTCTATGGGTTCAGAAAAAGTCTGCAATTCTGAGAGTTAACGATCACAAAAATAGTCACAAGTGGTGATAGAGCGCAATTTTGACGAAAAAACTCACAATAAAGGTGTATGGATTACTTAAAAAATTAACATTTATTTCTTTAAAAATGCCAACAAATGCCGCTAAAGAGCAAATATCTAAAATTGATATTGTTGAAATAATATGTATTATTTAACATTCAATTGTTACTAATCTCGAGCTATCGTTTCATAATCAAAAACATTTTTTTTTCAATAAATGGATACAAGTGGCGCAAGAGGGCAAATTTTGAAAATTCTAAAATTTTTTAAAACACTTTTGTATTCCGAATTGTCAGTAGAATTTGCCAGACGATTTGAAATAAGAAATTTCAAAACTCAAAAATGGGTATCGATGTTTAAAGGTATCTTGTTGACATTTTTTTTCGGTCATTTTAAGCCAGAGGATTTTTTTTGATTTTGAAATTTTTTTCAAAAAAAAATGTTGAAACGTGCGAAAAGTTAAAATAGCGGTTTCACATACAAAATAAGTTGACTCGACAGCGAAGGGTTTTTTCAGGGTTGTTTTCAATTGCAACGTTATCGGATGTAGCGGCTGGTCAAAATTAACCGGTAAAGTATCGCATCCGGTACCGGAAGTGATATTTCAATAATTTACATGTATCAAAAAATGCGTATTTATCGGTTTTCTGTAAACGATATTATGAACTAGGGGTGAGTGAAAACCGTAAGTGGAAGTTTCTTATATTATAAACTCCCCTCTGACGCCACCTTGCGGTCACTTATGATCCCTAGTTTATAATACCGTTTCCAGAAAACCGATAATTGCACATTTTTTGGTACAACTAAATCATTGAAATGTCACTTCCAGTACTGGAAGCTGTACTTTACTGGTTAATTTTGACCAGCCGGTACATCCGATAACGTTGCAATTAAAAACCACTCTGGTGAAAACCCTTCGCTGACAAGTCAACTTATTTTATTTGTGATACCGCTATTTTAACTCCCGTGAGAACCCGCGGACTAAATCTCACTTTTCGCACCTTTAAACAGTTGTTTTGAAAGAAAAATCCTAGGTCTTAAAATGACCAAAAGATAATTCTATATAAGATAGCTTAAAAACATCGATACCCATTTTCGAGTTTTTGATTTTCTTATTTTAAATTGTACCACAGCACTAAGCCATAAAGCTTAAACAGAAAAAAATAAACTATAAAAATTAATAACATCTCTTAAAATGCCCACCAATGCCGCTGGCGATCAAATTTTCGAAATTGGGAATTTTTAAATAACACACAATCGTCAGAGTGGCCTCGGAATAAACAATTCCTGGGAAACGACAGTTGACATATTGTACGATTTTTTCGCAAATTGATTTTTGATCACTTCTGAAAGTTTTGCCGATTCCGGATTGGTTGAAAAGTAAGGTTTTTAAAAAGTGACTATCTGCCCTGAAAGAAAACCGTGGGGTCAAATTACATTAAAAACCATATTTGAAAAAAAATTGAGAGGTCGGAAAACGAAAATCAAGGGTATTTTATTATAACGAAAATGATCATTTCTTAACAAATTCGACGTTGTGATTTCGACTACGTGATTTGAATTCTCAAAAAAAAATTGTTTATTTCAAAATAATTTTTCTTTAATCTTTTTGAAATTTTTTTTAATTTTTAAGATGAATTTTTGAACAAAATTACCAAGTTATTACCTTATTTTCTATTTGGGAGTGTAACTAAAAATTCAATTATGATCAAAATTTAATTTAAATTGAAGTTATTTATTCTTAATTTTATTGTTCCTAATTTACTTATGTTTAATATTGATTTTTTTAATCAATGAAATAATTTTAAAGTTGATAATTTTGTTTTCAAATTTGAAAATATTTTCCAAAATTAGAAAATTCGAAAAAAATAATTGATAATTTTCAAAATATAATTGAAAAATCGATATTGGAAATGAAATCAATAAAATTCGACAAAAATTGACTCAAAAATTGAGATAAAAAATAAAAATTAATTAAAATTAAACTTTTAATTTGTTATTACGCTGCAAAATACAATATAAGGACCTGAACTCGGTGATTTTGTTCAAAAATTGAAATTCATGATCAAAATTTAAAAAATTCGATAAAATTTAAAAAAATTAATTTTAAAATCAACAATTTCTGTTTCTAGATTTCGAATGTTTCGAAAAAATTCTCGATATTTTCAAATTTGATAAATAAATTTATTAAAAAAATAAATTCACAACGTCGATTTTGTTGAGAAATGGTCATTTTCGTGATTATGAAATTCCCTTAATTTTCGTTTTCCGAATTCTCCATTTTTTTTTTAAATATGTTCTTTGATGTAATTTAACCCCGCGGTTTTCTTCCAAGGCAGAAAGTGACTTTTTTCAAACTTTATTTTTCAGCCAATCAGGAATCGGCAAAAATTTTAGAAGTGATCAAAAATCAATCTGCGAAAAAATTCGTACAATATGTCGACTGTTATTTTCTTTGAAATAGTTCATTCCGCGGCCACTCTGATGATTGTGTGTTATTTAAAAACTTCCAAATTCGAAAATTTGCTCGCCAGCGGCATTGTTTGGAATTTTAAGAAATTATTTAAGTTTTAAAATTTTTTTAGAATTTCGAAAATTTGCCCTCTTGCGCCATGGCGCGCCACTTGTATCCATTTATTTTGAAAAACCAAGAAATGTTTTTGGTCATGAAACGATAGCTTGAGATTAGTAACTATTTTATGGTGAATATAACAAATTATTATAGTAAGGTCGCTAGAGTGCAAAAACTGGTCAACACTCAAGGTCAATCTTAAGTCCAGTTTTGGCTTTCTAGCAACCTCACGGTATATAAGGAACCCGTAGTTCCCCATACGCTCAGAAAGTCGACCCTTCCGGTTAGTTTGAGGGTACTTGCAAGTCTATCCGATGAACTTGGAATTGACCTTGAACTTTGACGAGTTATTTGCGGTCAAATATTGGTCGCCGACCAATAACCAAAATAATCTCAAAAAAGTGACCGAAAAATCAATTTTTTTTGAAAATTTCTGAAGAACAAGAAAAATCCTGAGTCTTAAAATGACAGAAAAAAATTATCTACAAGATAGCTTGAAAAAATCCAAACTCATTTTTGACTTTTTAAATTCCTTATTTCAAATCGTCCATTTGAATTGAGGCAAATGAGCAAAAAAGTAAAATCCTGACTGCTCACAGGATGTCAGAAATTATACGGAAAAATTTCAATTATTTATTGACTCGAAGTAAAATTTGACTCTGAACTTGTCATTTTGTAAAAAAAAATATTTCATAATATTAGTTTTCACACTTCACGAACACACTGAACACAAATAAGTAATTCGAGACCATCGATTTGAAAAAAATGTTATTGAATTCAAATTTTACTCTTAAACTTCAATCAAACTGAAAAAATGGCGTAAATGTCCCCAGAGCGTTCCTTAAATTTGAAAATGGCGTAGATGTCCCCAGAGCGTTCCTGAAATCTGAAAATGGCGTAAATGTTCCAAGATCGTTCCTAAAATTCTTAAATGACGTCCCAAAACCAAAACCTGCCTCTTCAAAGATTAACGTTTTCTTTTCGAGAATCTAACGTGGCGTAGATGTCCCCTGAGCGTTCTATATCAATTAAGAAATTACAGCTTGAAAATTTAGATTCTAAAAAACTATATATATTTGCAATACTTTGGGCCCGCTTATTCGGGGACAAAAGTTATTTGATCAGTATCGCGCGAGTTCAAAATAAAAATTTGAGAAATATATTTTGCTTATTATTCATAAACATGATTGAATTCTCCAAACTGATCGACAGCAGCCGAACTTTTGGATATTTCACTGTGCCGAATGTGTAAATATTTCAACGAGAATTGTTATGGTCTTCCAGGTGATACAAATTATCACTAAAGAGTTATCAAAAAAATTATTTGTGGAAATTTAAATTATGTGAATATATCAGAAGTTGCGTAGGTTCTCACACCGATTTATGGCTAGGATATAAACGTGTATCAAACGGCCGCCTTATTAGATAAGATAAGTTGGCCCACCAAGAGGTGACAAAAATGTTCTGGTGGCCCTTCTTTTTGTAAGGCTGAGAATCCGCTCTTAGGCAATTTTATTTTGCGTTTCAATGGCGAAGAAGAGCAAAAACGCTCGGTTTAAGGTGGTGGCATCAGTCCAGCAGATTGGTACATTGTTTCAGAGCAATATATGAAAGAAAAAAAAATGTGGAAATTTATTTTTTATTTTCAATTAAAGTGTTCATTCTCACAAACGTTAACATTTTTATTTTTTAAACATAACTTACTTTAGTTCAAAAAACAAAAAAACACTTTTTACTGTGCATCAATTTCAAACTTAACCCGACTATGAAACTTTTTTAAATACGATATTAATAAACTTCAGACATTGTCGGGTGTACTCCGCTCATAAGTTTCCTAATTACTCTGCACAGTCGAAAATTTCTCAAATATCAAAGTTGTTATTCATGAACAAGGATAAAATTGCAAAAAGTAAAGAAACACAGCTTTTTTTGAGATAAAAATTGACCTTAAATTGCGTTTTGATATTAAAAATTTCCTGACTATTAAACGAATGGCGCATATCACACCCACAATTTTTATGGGAACTTTTCACAACCATAAAATTTTTAAGAGATTCAGTGCCGAATGGCAGTTATCGAGTGCACAGTCAAGGTGTTAAAAATTTCATCAACAGTTTCAAAATGATAATCGCGCTACCTACCGATTAGTTGACATACGGCGATTTAAAAAGATATCAAAACATTTAATATGTGATTCTGCATGATTTTTTATGGAGAGTTCAAAAAACCACAAATAGAAAATTTGGACTTGATTTGGGGAAAATTTTCATAATTATTCTTAAAAAGTCGATAAAAATGAAAAAGTTTTATGATTTTCAAACAGCGGTCAGAAATATGAAGAAATCCATGAAAAAAAGTTAAAGTGGACTATTTTTTGGTTTTAACCCCAGATTTTCAGTGGTTAAAACAAAAATTCTGGACAAAAAATGCGGAAAAATTTTTATAATGCTTCGATTTTATTTTCAAATTTTTTCGATTTCAAAGATGAAAACCAAACTCAAATCTTTCCTACAAATGATAAATCGGTTTAACTAACTATAAAAAGCATGAAAAAATATATTGACTTTCTATTTTCGTAAGTTATATTGACTCCAGGATGCCGGGTTCGTGACACGCCATTAACAGTGAAGCCCTTATTCCTAAGACAACCTAGCACTTTGTTGGCTTCGAGATTTTCCATCTTAAAAAAAAAACCGACAAATTTACTCGAAAAACTTTTTATGAGATTGTTAAAGACAAGTTTCCGAAGAAGCCTTCAAGAATATTAATTAAAACTCTCAGATTCAACTCGTTCGAAAGTGATTCTATTTTTGTTGCAGATTTCATCGAAAATTTGTATGTGAAAGCTTATTTTTCAGATCAAGTTCATCATATTATACATCATTTATATATATAATGCATTTTTTTATAGTCAAACTACATTTATATAAGCTTTCGATTTATTTCAAATCATCGTCAGATATGTTTTTTCTTAACTGCGAACTTTTTGAGAAATATTGCTCGCAGGTTAGCATCGTTATAATTTGGCAATCAATTTATAGTGTGCCTCGAATTGATCGGCAAACTAAAGGCCCACTATTTCCATTGTAAGGAAGTATAATCAGTAATATTAGTGATGCAGGTACACAGGAGATTTGGTTTTTCGAATTTTTGTTGGTTATTTAGTGTAGGTTGAAGTTGTTTTATACATAAACTTTCGTAACTNCCAGTTGTGTTAATTAGATTTTAAACATTAAAAGTGTGCTTGTAAAAAGTTTCCACAATTTGTATCGTTCGAATCGATAACCTATTTTAATAAACGGGCGTCAGTGTAAGTTTTACATTGAGATATGTGCTCATACACATTTGATTTACGACTAGGGTTTCCATGCTGAAAAACCCTGCTTTTTAAAATTTTTAATGTTTGACCGACATAGCTTCTACACATTCACATGTGAACAAGTAAACGCTGTTTGGAACTAAATACATTGGTTTTGCGGGTTTGAGTCTGGGAAGTATGTTTTCAAGGATGATTGTCTTGAAAATAACATTTACGTGAAGGTTCGGTGTGTATTTGGAAAAAATATTTTTAATTTTATTTGTAATTTTTGAACATCTGAAACTTGTAAATGTTATACAAAAAGTCTGAAATTTTAATTCTGGATTATTGCGGTCTGCCCCTTGGATGGCTTTGTTAGGATTTGATTCAAAACTTCTCAGTTTAATTTCATTAATTTTACTATTGATCAGTTTTTCTGAATATGAATTTACCAAAAAAGTATTTTTCATGTTTTTTAAGGCAATCTCTAAATTTTCATTGATACTTGAACAGTTCTTAGCTCTATAAATTTCTCCCATTTAGCATGAATTTTTGTTTTGCAAAGGTGAAATTGCTTTTTTATGATTTATCACTACATTTTCATGTTAAAAAAATTGTTTTAGTTGTAATTTATTATTATTTGTAAAAACTGTGGTATCTAAGAATTAAATAGAATTTTCTTGCATTTTTTCGGATGTTAATTTCAAAAAAGAGTCAAATTCATTCATTTTGCTAAAAATGATGTTTTTATATCTCTTCCTAACGATTAGTAAGCAATCGTCTAAGTAACGACCATAAAAAAGTAAAATATTTTGGTCTAAATAACCTTGAATTATTTCGCATTCTAGCATATTTAAAAAAAATATTGCTGATGGCTGATGTCAGTTTTCCACCAGATTTGGCAATCGATTTGAGGCCCACTATTAATTGATCAGCAAATTATTACGATGCTTACTTGCGCAAAATATTTCTCAAAAAGTTCGCAGTCAAAAAAAAACATATCTGACGATGATTGGAAATAAATCGAAAGCTTATATAAATGAAGTTTTACTATAAAAAAAAGCATATAATCTATCTTCCCAACAAACAAATTATATTTATTAAGTTTGCGTCCTTTTTTTAGATTTTTCACGAACGATTTTTCAAGAATATAGTTCTACATATATTCTGTCGAAAATAAAAATTGAATTTGATTGAAATATCGCAAACCAAATATCTATCTGAGGATTTTTCAAATTCAATCACGTGTTCAAAGCGGCAATTTGATTGGCTCATGCCTCTTGGGTGATTAAGTCAGAAGTTATCGTGGGAAAAATATTCGATCTATAAAAATTAAATAATTCGAACCGAAAAATTAAGATTTGAAAAGTACTAACAATAGTACAAAATTGCAATATCCGTGTTATTTGTCTATTATAATGGATAATTTCCTTCGTGGGTTTAATTAAATTTTAAAAAAATAAAAAAAAAAAATATGGAAAACTCCAAAGTGAGCACAAGAGATGATTTTATAGAAGTTCGGAGATAATAAAACCAGTCATTTAAAAGTAACCGACCTTTGGAGCGTTTTATTCGTTCAATATTTATTTCAAGCTTAAATTTCCGTGAAATTCCTGACAATTTGCGTGGCAAACACATTTTTTCTCTGGAAATAATCAATTATTAATCCAACATCATGATTTCAGAAACTAAAATAAAACTAAAAAAAACTTTGATATACAGTATTTAAAAAAATTGTTCGAGACCGAAAGCTCCAATTTCCTCTAGATTGAAAGTAATTGTACTGCCCATTACAAGTTTTGATCCAGAAATTTTCTTTGTTGGTCTCGGACATTTTTTTTTAACATACTGTATTACAGTTTTTAAAAAATCTGAATGTCAGGCTCTGGCTTCGCGCATTTGATGCAAAAGCTGATTGGTTCTCTTGCACAAAAGATCAATCAAGTTTGATCAAAACAAAATAAAGACAAATGATTATGTTTTAAAATTTCAAATTGATCGCTAAAATGTTTGGAAATATCTTTCTTTGTGTTTGTGCGTACTTTTAGAGATCAAGGACTCCAAAAGTAAATTAATAAAGCAGCTTAGCCATAATTTCAAAATACCCTCGTCGCAGTGCACCGCGTCATAAAAATTTCAAATTTAGCTGGCTCGTGATTGGATTGTAACTTGATATCACATAGTCAAATATATAGTTTAATTCTTCACGACGGAAAATAAATCGGCCGCCAAACTGAATATTTAACACAATAAACTTTCAAAATTTGAGCGTAGCGAAGTATATCTTGTAATATATAAAGGGTGAACAGGGGATATGATTCATATAATAAGGAAATTGAATGCACAAAAACGCTGAACTTTTAAACTCAAAAAGTTTGTTATACATTTTTGGCCACATTACGAAGAAATAAAAATGTATTCGAAATTGTCTGTTTTCATGGTTTTAATTTTTTATTCAATCTCTTCCTGGATAACAAAAATAACTTGAACTGTTCATAATCTTGAATCAAGTTAATTTGCTACAACTAAAGTCTTTGGTCGTGAATTTTCATTTATGATTGTTTTGTTAAATAACAGTACTTCGAATTATCTAATAGTTTGGCTGGGATGCAAAATTTAAGCTGTTTTCGGTGTTGTTTGGGCACCCCAAAAAATATTTCCACAGTAAATTTCCGAAAAATATCTTAACAAAACCATATATGTTTTGAAAAATTCAGAATTTTGATGAGAAAATTAAAAATTTGAATCTTGATTTTTTAAGCATTGATAGATTTGTCTATGCTACAACAGATGAATTGTATAAGATTTCTCGAAGTTTTTATTGTGACTTAAAGTTTTTTCGTGATCACAATCTGTGACCGTCACATAGACAAATTTGTCGCTGCTAAAAAAGTCAGATTTATTTTATTACCAATTAAATAAAGCAAACAAAAACTATAATTCTGTTTATAAAATTGTTAATTTTTCCAGTAATTTCAAAATTACACTTTAAAATTCAAAATTCAATTTGAAAATAAAAAAAAAATTAAGCGGGTATTGATTTCAGGTCATTTTGAGTTCTCAAACGTCCCTAAAATTGCTAAAAAATGCTCAGAAAACAAAAAATGAGTTGATAACCAACTTAAAATATCGTAAAAAAAGTACGAAATTTTCATTTTTTGAAAATTTTTCTGACTTATTTGCTGTGGAAAACATTGAAACCTAATTTTCTACCCAGAAAATTCATAATATCAAAAAGCTGTATTATTACCTTCTATTTTTAAGATAAAAAACTTTGGTTGCTAAAGCGTTTAAGACTTGACCAACAAACTGAGCATTTAGAAAACTGAGATTTTTATTTTTGGCTTTTCGCTACAAATACCCCTCGAAAAGGTGCTAACTTTTAAGCGTCTACCTCGAGGTCTTGATTCCATCGGACAAAGTTGACGAAGCCAAAAAAATTGTGAGAAACGAAGAATTTAGATAAAAAAATGTTTCAACTATTGATATAAACTATTATCCTAAAAAATAGGTTTTTTACAAATTTCTTTATGTTTTTTTTTGGCACAGAAAAAAAANAAAAAAAATTATCATGTTTCAGGCTGATGGATAAAGGTATTTTAAATCAGAAAACGAATTAAGAAAGCCAAATATTTTCCTCAAAATTAAAATAAAATAGGAAAAATTTTCAAAATAAATTTAAAAAAACCAAAAATAAGGTTCAAAATTGCACAATTTTCTTCAAAATTAAGCAAAAATTTTAACATTTTATATAATAACCATAAATTTTCTTGAAATTCGATAAATTTTACACTGAATTTCAAAGCCTTGTAAAAAAATTCAAATTATTGCATAATCGGATAATTTTTTTTCAAATTTTACCAAAATAAAGGAATTTAAATATTTAATTAAAACAGTTTCAATATTTTTATGCAAAATTTGAAATTTTTTTTTTAATTTTTTTTTATTTTTCAAGAAATTGAAAAGTTTTCCGCATTATGAAAAAAATAATTTCTAAAATTGAACAATTTTCCTAAAAATCGAACAAAATCGGAAAAAATTTTTTTTTCCCAAATTTTTAAATTTTCTAAAATATTTGACAATTTATTTTTAAAAAATTTCGAACACTTTTTTCAAAGTTGAAAATTTTTTTTTGAATTTGAAGGTTTTTCTTGAACATTTGACAAACTTTTTGAAAATTTGGCAAATTTCATTAACAATCGGCAAATTTTTACAAATTTTGGCGAATTTCTTCAAAATTTTGAAATTTTCCGAAAATTTGGCACATTTCTTAGAAATTTGACAAATTTCTTGAACATTTCACAGAATTCTTGAATTTTTGACAAATTTCTTAAGGAATCGACAAATTTTTTCAGTATTTCTACAAATTTTTCTTTAAATTTGACAATTTTTTTTGAACTGTTCTCTTAAAAATTTGCGAACATTTGTTTCTAAGTTTAATTTTGATGATATAACCTGAATTGGGTATTTTATACGGCCCCTTTACCGAGTGTCGGTTTTTTATCATTTTGATGTGAAAACTATAAAAAATGCCAGAAATGAACCGTTAAAATACTTTTTTAGCTTTCTAGTCATTTATAAAAAATTAACTTAAATTTTCGAATGTCTTCGATTTAGCGCCCACGCTTAACTTGACCAAAATTAATGGTTTACCAAAGAGTTTTCATAATTTTCGATTTTTTTTTGGTATATGTGGTGAAATTTAGGTTATGCACTTGGTTCGAACTTTTCTTGATATGACTATGTATGACTGCTCCAAAACATTTTATTTCGTGTCATCTCAGACATCATGTACACAGTTCATACGAAACTTTCGTCCAGTGGTTTACAAATTTCGTGTATAAAATCGATAAAGGTTCGACAAATAACAAGTTTTGCTCAAAATATAGCATGACAACTAAAAATTACCCATAGTAATTACAATTACTATCACTGTCCGGTAAAAATTCCTTCGAAAATAATCCGTGATAATTTTTGTTTCAAATGATGGTCATGCTATCATACGTTAGAGACTAAACTGTGAATGCTCGAATGTTCTATTCGAGATCCCAAAAACCTTGCACAGCTACCTCGAAAATTAGTGTGAAGTGAATAAACGTCATAGAAATGAATTGTAACAACTTAAAATACAGTATTGCAGAATACAAATTCGATGCATTTTTCAGTTCGTGCCTCAATTGAAGGTTGTTTGATAAAAACAGGACTCGACGATCAAATCCCATATAGATTAGTCAACCAGGTATCATCAAAGAAAAATACCAGTCTATCATAAAACATCTCAAATATGGGTACAAACTCATTTTTAACATTTTTACGTTATACGGACAAAATGATTATGTTTAAAAATAAAATTTTTCCCCGTAGCATTAAGCCATTTGACTTAAATTTTTCCATCAAATGACCAAATTTATTCTTCAGACTTATCAAACATTATTATTCTGCTGGTAATCAAATCGTTGCGGTTTTGATTTGCCGTGTTTAATTTAAACCATCAATATTTATCTTCTTTTCATCGAGTTTGAAGCCAGAAAAAGGGGCCGAAAACTTTTAATTATCATTCGAATCATTTTATTGGAGACGATAACTCTCCCGAGGTCGATGAACACTCATGTAAACTTATAGTTTGGCTGCAGGCTTCATGGGCGCACCCTCCATACATAATCACAAGAAAGAACAACCTGAAAAAATGTTTTAGAATTCAAAATTTGAAAAACGTCTCGCAGAATACATTCAGTTAAAAATGATTACAGTCTGAAAATAAGCTTATCTGATTTTTAAAATTTTGATGTTCATTTCTTTTAATTTTAAATTTCTGTATGCATTTTCTTTAGTCAGATGAAGGAATTCATTAATTAAACCAATGAATTATCATTTAAAACTCAGGAAAGCACGACAGAAATAATCTTTTGTTCATAAACTCAGACAAAAAGGGCTTACGTTACGTTACTTACGTATTGTTTTTTTTGATCATTTAACCCATCACCTTTAACCT
>SCLH01000707.1:39682-78867 GCA_004367855.1 Oikopleura vanhoeffeni | reverse complement strand
TTAATAGCATCAATTCAAATTTGAATAATACAATTGATAGGAGTGCGCGTTAATTTCCGGTTGCCAGCAATTTATCTTAGTTCAAATAAGGCGCAATAGATTCATAATCGTGGTAATACTCAGATGAAAAAAAACATTGACATAACTTTAGTTTTAAATGATAAAAATTAAATAAACCTGTTTAAGGGCGTTTTTACGATTGTTTCTGACAACCATTTCCTCAGTCAAAAGTTCAAAATTTTCATTGATTAAAAATAACATTCAATAAACATCATTAGCATATATTGATAGTGTCTTTGGAATTAACTCCGGAAATTCATCAAAAAATTTTCTTGTATAATTAAACTCTGTTTTACCTTATTGAGTCCATTTTTTAGATCGTGCGATTCAAAATATCTATTTGAATTATATAAGACTCATCACAAGACTCAGTCTCACACACCCCGAAAACAATTATTTACTTTATGTCTAACAGTTAGACTCTAGCTTCATTATTTTCCCAACATTAACATGTTAATTCAATAAAATCATATATTTTTAACACTTCAAATCATTAAAATGTTATTTCATTTACATGTTATATTTTTCTGTTAATTCTAGACATTTTTATATACATTTCGTTTTTAAAAATGTTTGTTCCGAAAATGTTTTTTTTAACACTTAAGGGGGTACTCAACGGTTTTTGACATTTTAGATCGGGGCTCAGAACAAAACGAAACAAGTTATAGAAATTCTGAAAAGCCTAAAAAAAAGATCCATCCTTTTGCTTCCGACCAAAAGTAAAAACAGAGTTTTTTGAGCACCGCAGCACCAAGTGGGAGAAGAGTTCTAGAACACTGATTTTGAGTTCAATGTCTTTTATCTCGGAAACGGCTTAATGGAAATTGATTACATTTTGTAAGAATAACAATTACTACGAGGTTGACAGTTATCGGAAATATTTTGCGAAAATTTCGATCGGACTTCTTCTAGAATAATGAAAAACTGTAATTNAGGATTATGTTTAATCTTATACTAAAGTCCCATAAGCTCTATACTTCGTTATTTGAGCATTATTTCCTTAATTACACAAACTAAGAGCCCAAATCTCATGTCAGAAGTAAAAGTATATTACGCTACGCTGGAGCATTTAGTCTTATCTAGGCAACACTAAAATAGATGGTTTGATTCAAAACTTTGAATTTAAGTGATCTTAATCAACATTGTAAAAACTTTTTTACGGATTTATTGACTAGCCAATTTGTTCGTAAGGATAAAACTGCAGCTATACTGTATATTAGTAGATTAATGTTGAGTTGTATAAACGGCTTGTTAATATGGTTAGATATTAGCCCTGTTGAAATCTAAAAAAAAGATAGAGCAAAGAATTGACGCCAATATCATACGCATGAATACTGCTCACATTTAAGAATTCCCCGATTAAACAGGTGTAATTGTTATATACCTCGTATCTGTGCTCTTGACAGTCAATTGTTTGTGTATGTACTTTCTCGATCTGTCTTGGTATAAATTTGATTTTTTTGACATAAATTATTTTTATGCTTGAGGTTAAGACGCCAAAGATTCATTAAAGCCCTCCACATACGCAAAACCATTAAACCTTCACCACCGAAAACGCATTCGGGGACGCCACTTTGAGCGAGTTATAGGCGGAGAAATAAATTGCGATAGAATATAACATCTATTTATCGACAACATATCAAGTGTAGATTTAACTGGGAGCCAAATGATTTTAACTCTATAATTATATATTTGTTTGTCGACGTAAATGCACAGAGAAATATATGAAAGGTTTATGTTTCAGGCTACGTCATCGAACACCATAACATTTCTAAAATCACATATGAACTTTACAAAGGTAGCTAGAACACTGCTAATTCAAATATGATCTCGAACTATTGTATAGTCATAGCTCAATCGGTGCTGAAACAAGTTCGTATCGCTTCGAGCCAATGCAGACAACTCAAAATCAGGAAACAAATGTAATAAAATTAGTTTGTTGACTTGATGCTTTGAAGCTCATCACGGTGTTACGTTAGAGAATCGCATAAGATAAATGGCTCCCATAGTTAATTGATCCCTTTGATCGAATTATGTCGCCAATTAAAAATTGAATTTAATTATTGTTCAAAAAACATTTTTCCATAGTGACTTCACGCCGAATTATATCAAATAATCAAATCTCCTTGACTTTGATCTGTTCTCCTGATAAAATATCTCTCCAATCAGTCTCAACGAACGACTCTGCTGCCAAAAAAAGACATTTTGAAAATTGTAAGCAACCTATGTTGAAGATAGAAAATAAATTCATTGATGAAAGACATTTGTCAGCGCTTAAAAAAAGGGCAAACGTAGTATTGGGGTCAGCTGTACTCAGTACTTGCAATATATCAACTGAGCAACCTCGAAATTGTGCTAATTGTTCGCGTTGGCATCGCATTCTAGACTACAACAACTGATTTATTTCAAAAAATTTAGTTACAAAAAAAAAAAGTTGAAAATGATGCAAGCAAAGGGTATTACAGTGCAAATCGAAGTCCACTTGAGTTTGTGATTATTATGAAGTAAACGAAAAAGAACATTTTTGTGTAGAACTAGATTTGAAGACCAAAACATATCTTGCTGCTACAAACCCTAATGCAAGCAATCAAACGGTTTATACCTGATGATTGGACACTTCGAAGATTCACATGATATTCTTAATAAATACTTGGTAAGCAAACCTTCATGGTTCGAATGAAACAAAACAAGTTTTAAATCATATGATCGTCAAGATATATACGTGGGTCTAAATCACGATAGTACTATCACCTTGTATTTTTTTTCTCCATGACAAAAATTGTAAACATGCTTTATAAATGTATGAATAATCATATTGTATCCCGATGTCAGGAGTTGGTACGGGAGTGGAAAACAAGAAATCCTGGTTTTCAGAGTTTCCACAACTGTGTAAAAAACTATTCACTTCTATTGTTAAGCCATAACGAAAGAAAAATTATCAGTTCTGATCATGAGATAGTGTTCTTTGAAACATGTAAAAATACGATTATCAAAGCATCGAATCAAAAACACCCGGAATTCACTCTGTTAAAAATACTGGTTTGATTTAAAGAAGTATTAATATTTAATCGTATTGTTATCAGTGGATTCTGTAGAAATAACATTGAACAGATGTAATAAATCCTGCAATATAAAGTGTTAGCAATTTCGAAATTGCTGCAAACAGGACTGATTTTCTATACCAACATTTAAGAACCCAAGCATTTGAATAACCGACTCAGCTGCGGACCGTTTAGCAATTCTTAGATTTTTAAGTTTTATTTAAATATCCTCTTCACTTTGCTTAGATTTACGTTACAAGAGACACCATGTTAAACAAGAGATGACTAAGCAACTTAGCAATAAAGTATAAAGGGATATATCTCATTACACTTTTTGGTTCAATGCGGAGCAAACGTTAACGAACATCACAGTAAAAAGAGTAGTGGTCTACGCATTAAACCAAGAGTGATAAAGGGATAGTACACTAGGGCAAGTACCGGAGATATACTCAAAAACTAAAACCCTCACACATACTTGAATTAAATGTACAAACTTCTCAAAAAAAATGATTCGAATGAAAAAAATCACGACTTTAAGAAAATTAAGAAAAACGTCAAAATTATTCAATAGTGTTTATAATTCATCATAAAACGAGCAAAAATCACACTACAACCTCTGTATGATTACCATTATCGTATTGGTTCCGTAAGTCAACCACGGTCTTTTATAGAAGGCAAGCGATAGGTCGAACGAGATGAATTAACAACACTGTTGGACACGGTATGTTGCATCGCACGGAAAATGAAAATAATTCTGGCAAGCAAACGTAATGAAATTGCGGGTGTTATTGCATATATTTGATATCGGGGCATCGATATGAAAAACCCAATAAAAGGAACATTGAAACCGGAAAAAGCTCTTTTTGCCATTGGATCTTCAAGGAAAACACTTCATAGTAAGAATTTCAATGTCCGAATAGTTTACGAACTTACCGATACAAAAAACCGAAAAATTGAATGAATTAATATTGGTAGACAAAATAAATTTTGAATGATTAGTGAAATGAGGTCCCATGAAAAGTAGTTTGCCATTGTTTACAGCTTAGTAGACAAGAGACAAAACAACCCCCTTGCAAAAGGAACACTTTAGAGATAAATAAATAGATAATAAATTTCCACTATTTTTCAGATATCGCGTTGAAGAAATATACCGATCTGCAGATCAGATGCGCACCCCTTAAATCTCGCGACTTTTGGAAATCAACATGTATATCGCGCTTAAAAAAAACCGTGACTTCAAATTTGTCATCTACCCATAACACATCCAAATCGAACACTTATCATAATATCATGTAACACGTTTTCATAAGCTTAAACAAGATATCAAGCCAAAAGAAAGTATTTCTGATAATACAGGAGATCATATAATATATGAGAGAAGTTCAGATTGTCAATTTTCAAACAGGCGACGATAATACCTTAGCGTAATGATACGAAAAACCATGTGTAAGGATCTTGAAGCAATGGCTTGAAGTCAAGACTATGATCCATAGTGTGAGGTAGGATCTGCAAAACATCGTAAATAGTGGAATGTCACCGTCAGAAATAACATTCATACAAAAAAATTCAAACGTTCAGCGGGACTCTTCAGGGGTTATTAAGCAGCCTATCGTGTTATAAAATCCAATTAAACGGATTTACAATTGATTATCCGCGAATCCTGTTAATTATAAAAGATAAAATGTTAAAACAAAATATTTGGGTGTTGTATAAAACGAAATAACTATTTGAGTGCGGTAATCCATATATAGACAAACAGTCCAAGACCGCAGATTTACAAGAAAATATTACTTAAATTACACCCATAATGCATAACAGCAGACAAAATAAAGTTAAAATGACGCGACGAAAACGACAAACTAGTGTAGATAGCGATTTAGTTATGACCAATTTTTAAATTACTGGATTACTAATATCAATCTTATTCATTGTCCACAGTTCTTTTAAAGAATCGCCCGACACGGCCCTCTAAGTAGGTGAGCCGATATATTTCGACCTATATTCAAATGATTAAACACCAAAATGCATCCATTTACGAGAGAGCCAAAGAAGTTCCATGTGATATAGTTACTTATGAAGGCCAATTGTCGAATGATTCTCAATGCATACGCCATTGCCAAATTAAATACAAACCACTTTTGATTAAAAGAGAACGTAACACAATTATGTATCGAGAAAAGACAAATTACATCCATGTAAGTATAACTTGGCATATACTTGATCCTGATACGCCAAACCCCGACGATCGAATATTAAAGACTGATAAATATTTAATAAAGCTCAAGACAAAGCAACTGGCTTGACGCATTGTTATGCTTTATTTGTTCCGCAAACCGAACAAACAATTATTATCGGTACATAGAGAGTTATACACATAAGAACTTACATAAAGAAAGATATATAATCTGACGTTCCTTGTACATAGTGATCAGTTTTAAAGATACTTATATTTAAATGACACAAATAAGTAAACAAGTATGTAAACGCTAACATAATGTACAACACAGTAAACATATTTAACCACTTTGTCCTGTGAGATAAACAAAAGATCCAAAAACTGACAAATAAATTACAAAAAGAAACCAGCTAATATCTGCTTTTATGTAAGGGTCATATTATTAACGGGGTATAGAGTAACAATAAAAAGTACTGGGAATGCCAAGTCCATATTAATATACCAAAACAACAATAAGACCGCTTAATGACCGGGGGCGCGTCGATACAGTTGAAACAAACATAAAAAGAACTTTAGTCGGCACGAAAAACAGGGTCTTCTTCACGAAAATAAACATTCCAAAACTTAACTTAAGAATAGAAATAAACAAATCATCGAAATGCATAGAAAAATAATTATATTTACCACATCATTAAATAATTAAATCGACACCAAAGCTATCAATTATCAGCAGGAAATAAAATATAACCAAATATATACCAAGAAAACCCACGACTAAACAACAAGAAAAAAAACATGAAATTTTACAAATGAAAGTTTATATTTCATTTCAAAGAGATCGAGATCTTTCAGCTGTGTAAAAAAAATGAACATTTTACACTCCCAACAATAGCAAAAAACGAATCAATTTAGCAAAATTTATTCAGTCTACTATCTCATCTCAAAAATGCACACGGGAGAAACTTTCAAAGATTAATCCAAAGCGTGAGAAGATTGCCGAGCTAAAATTTATGCATTAAGAAAGCCTGTAATCATCAACGCTCGGTCGTCAAACTTGAATAAGTGAGTGCGCCTTCCCAAAGCATTAGAGGGAGATGTCTAAGCGTAAATAGTTCATTTCGCGTTGAAAATTGTCAAAACAATTGGGGAACAAAGACATTAATAAATCAAACGATCCTGTATAGCCCATTTTTGTAATAGTCAACGATCTTTGTTTTGCAATTATTCAAATTGTCGATAACGGGCAAATACTACTACACTCATATCCATAAAAGGTCCTGGTCGTTGTTGGCCAAGCTTTCCAAGCAAAAATTTTAATATAATTGGCTTGAAAGACTCATCTGACTAACGTCGATAGCCAACGGCACAAAATCTCGTGATGATCAATAATAGTGATAAAAAAGAAATAAGCCCATGAACTCATTCTAATTTATCTTACGAAAACATGGGCCCGTTTGACTATCTACAAACCAAATCGAAATCGTTCAAAAGTCGAAGAACAACAATTTTGCTGCAAAACGGCCAAAACGACCAGCAGGACGCCAATTGAAAATATGACAACATTGTTCACGCTTGAACAGAAAGAAAAAAATTTCAGTGATTAAACCAAAAAAAAAATATAAATAATACGTGAGAAAATGAGTTGCGTGAATCGACAGCTCCTTAACTTTATAGTTCAGCCTACATCTCTACCCTAATACAACTTAACAACTCTCCGAAAAAAATTATATAAGAATATAAAAATGAGCGATGCCGAAAATTGAAACATATAGTTAAATCAGTTGACGGGCCGAATATTTTCGGTCGCGATATAAACTAGATTGACTTTCGTTTTTGTTATTGTATTCAAACCAATTACGAGCCAGATACATAAGACATATAGAACCGCGAGCACCCGTGCTACTTTTCCTTGAAAAATAATAATTGAAATAATGCTGGACGTAGCTAATTGAAGACTATCCCAGTCTTGATTCAAAAGTCCCACCATCACAGAAAATGATTACCAAAAAAGAATTACAAAAAAATTGCAACGCGTTGACCCGTGTCTATTTGCCTTATTAACCTTCCTTCTAAAAGTTTAAATGAAATAATACAAGAAGGTGGCGTGTAATAAACATTAAGTCGCAAAGCATAGTTCAGTTACGGTACCTATTGATATAAGCACCAATAGTTGATAAAATTCAACAAGAAAGTGTTCATATGTTATCGATCAAACTGTTGATCGGGTAGGGAACCAATCACTGTCGCCAGGCAACCTTAAAGCGGGAATACAGAAGCGCCAAATCAAATTGCACATAAACCTTTTTATGAATTTGAATCTAATAAATTATACTACAAAAAAACAACATTATGAGTAACCAAAAAAAGAGCTTTGGCGCGTAAATTGCCAGGATGTAGCTGAGACGGAACAAATAGTCCCGGAATTAATTTTGTCATCTATCACAAACCAAAAGCAAAGATGTTCCTAAAATTACCGTTTTACAGGTTGACTTAGGTAGTAAAAGAGAAATAAATACATATTGGCAAAGAAAGCAACTAAATAACGATTAAGCAAGAATAGCACGATATCAATACAACGATTCAAAAACGTTTCAATATTTTACGAGTTAACAAAATTACTAAATTGCAGTTCAAAATTTGAACGTTTTATGTTTTTTAATTAACAACATTACACGTTTATTTAGTGTATCCAAAAAAATTTATACAGCAAAATATGACTTTTCCATCTTATTTTTTGTTCGAATTTAATTTTATCGACGAATACTTGTCTACTTAACTACAGCCAATCAATCGCCGTTTGATAAATAGAATCGAATTCGAAAAATTTTCAATTATCTGCAAATGATATAGTAATTTTGACAATTAAGTAAATAATTTTTATTTCACATACGAAAAATTAGAAAATTCAATGAAAAATAACGTGAGAAATCAAGAAAAGACGCAAACAATATATTTGAGTAACGAAAAGAAGACTCAACATGAAAAAAAGCCTGAAGTTTTATTATCAATAGTTTAAATCGTTGATAACCGAGGACAAAATTATACCAAGGCGCTGAAGTCATGAAGGAATCACATGAAATAAAGTTTTCATTCAGCACAGATTTCGTTTAACACTAATCCCCGGTCAACCAATACATGAGTTGATAGGACCAAATATATACGTTACCAGTAAAAAAGTCGCAACTTAGCCCGGAAACCTAAGTGCAATGATAATCGATTCGAGTGAAATTTTAAAATTAGGCATAACAAATGAAATGTATAACCGGCAGCAAATAATTAGACACAATAATGGTCAACATCCATCCGATCAATCTGTTTAAAAAATATGAAAATAGTTCATCGGAATGTCGTTCTGTTAGAAGGTCCATGATTGGAACTTCCATCTATTTGAAAAGGTTACAAAAAACGATATAAGGCCAGTAAAAGCCCGACCTCTTTTTACTTCGACACTGATTCGATATTGACGACCCATCAGCATCATAGACCCGTTCACGGGGACACATCTATTAATCATATAGACAATATCAAAGTAACTCCGAAAAACCATCGAAAGCGCCTAGAATTTCGAAGGTTTTTCGGAGATTACTGTATGATATGTCTATAATATAGACTCTATATGATTCAAATAGATTGTCCCAGTGAAAACGGGTCTATGAGCTGATTGGGTCGTCAAATAATCGATATTCAGTGTCGAAGTAAAAAAGGGTCGGAGCTTTTAACTGGGACAACCTAATATCGATTTTTTGTAAAACTTTTCAAAATAGATGGAAGTTCCATCATAGAACCATTTCAGAACAGAACGAACCATTTCCGATTAACTATTTTAAATAATTTTCTTAAAAATATTGAATCAGAAATGGATTTGACACAATAATAATTGTGTCATAATTATTTGGCCTGCCCTATAACATATCCTTCTGTTTATGACCTATTTTAAAATTATCACTCGAAAATCGGATTATCCATTTTAACTTAAGGTTCTCGGCATTAATACAGACTTTTTCTATACTGTAAAGCTAAATATATTTGTTCATATCAATTAATGTTATGTTATGAACCAGGGACTAGTTATAACGAAAAATGTCGCTAAATGAAAATGTATTTCATCTGATTCCTATCATGACCTCAGCGCCTTTTGAGGTTATAATTTGTCCTCAGTTCATCAAGCGGCATTTAAAAACTATTCGACTTAATAAAACGTTCAGGCCTTTTTTTCAATGTTGGAGTCTTCTTTTCGTTTAAGGGGGTGGGTGTCGCTTTTTGGTACCTTTCAATCACGCCTCAGATCAAATCTAGGGCAGTTGTAAAAAATCTGAGGATACTCGTTTGTAGNAAAGTTGGCTTACAGCTAATCAAAATTTTTAACCAATCAGCGTCAAATTCGATAATTAGGTTTAACATTTTAGCTTAAAAATAATTGAAATTTCTAGAATTCGATAAAGACATTTCCGATAATTTTAATGTCATGCATCGTTTTCGGTGGGTCATATTCACCAATAAAAAATGTTCATATCATGGTGGAATACCGGTTTTATGCGGGTTAAAGCAAAAAAATATTCGAATTTTGAAAATTCTAGATTTTGTTCTAGATTGTTTTAAAAAAAATAATTGCCACCATGAGATTCCTTGGGTCAACTTTAGTCATAACCGATATTAATGTATCATAAATTAATTCTATAAAGGGCTCAAAAAAAACCGATAAGTACATAAATATATATTTATTTTTGGAGAGTTGGTTAGTTTGTATTAGTAGAAGATTAGACTGAACTGATAAAAGTGTTTAAAAGACTGCTACTGATCAACGCAACTCATTTTCTAGATATATAGCTTATCTGAGTGACATGCGCATGTCCAAAACAGTTATATTTAATAAAATTTATTATTTTGGTGTACTCAATCATGGAAATATCTTTTCCTGTTCAAAGCGTGAGACAATGTTGTCCATATTATATCAATTACGGCGTCCTCTGGTCGTTTTGGCCACTTTTTCATCAAAAATTCTTATATTATTCGACTTTTGAAAACGATTCATACGATTGAGTTCTTAGATAGCTCAAACCGGGCCCAAATATTTTTACAAGAATAAATTAGAAACCACTCTAAATGCAGTTGAGAAGCCGCACTCAAATAAATTCAAGTTTTACAGGAACGATGCAGTTGACTGATTCACAGAAGCTTAGTTATTCATGCAAATAAATTTTACCTCGGCAAATCTTCTCCACGCATTTTGGATTAATTGAAAAGGTTTCTCCGTGTGCATTTTTAGTAGATAAAGATAGTAAAGAACTAATAAATTTTGTAAAATATGATTCAGATTCATTTGACTAATTGCTGGTACTGTAAAAATCGTCATTTTTTCTACAGAACAGCTGAAAGAATTCTCGAATGACTCCTTGAATAATGAAATATAAAAACTTTCCATCTTGATTAAAATTTCATGAATTTTTTTTCTTGTTTGTTAGAAGTCGTGGTTTAATTTGAGTATATATTAGGTATAATTTTATTTCCATGCTGAAATAATTGATAAGTTTTAGTGTAAGATGATTCGAATTATTCAATGATGTGGATAACTATAATTTATTTTTATCTATGCATTTCAGATGCATTTAGTTTATTTCTTGATTATAAAGTTAAGTTTTGAAAAATGTTTATTTTGTGAAGCAAACCCTGTTTTGCGTGCCACCTAAAGCTTCTTCATTATACTGTTTGTTTCAACACTACTCAGAACGCACGCGGTATTAAGCGAAGTAATCATCATTTGTTAATTTTTGATATATTTAGTTGAGAGTGAGCAATTCAAAATACTTTTTTATTGTTACTCAAAATAACCGATTAAATAAATATACGACCCTTACATAAAGAAAAATTATATAATCTGAGTTTCTTTTTTGTACATTTATTTGCTCAGTTTTTAAGGATCACTTAATGTTCAATCGTCAGAGACAAAAGTTTTAAATAATCTGAATTTCTGTGTTGTACATTAATCTTTTCAGCAAGTTTACAATACTTGTTATACATTATTTGCTGTCATATATAAAATAAAATAAGTGATCTTTAAAAACTGATCAAATAAATGTACAAAACGGAAACTCAGATTATATAATCTTTCTTTATGTAAGGGCTTCTTATGTGAGTATAACTATATACTATATACGATCAAATTGTTGTTGGGTTTGCGGAAAACAAAAAATAAACATGACAAAACTGCTCAAGCTAGTATTCTTGTAGTCTTATAAATAAGCTTTATAAATAATTTATCATACATTTAAATAATTTATAATACGAATCGGGGGTTTGGCGATATCCAAGGGAATAACCAAGTATATCCAAGATGATATATTTATTTTCTAGATAACCAAATAATTGTGAACTTGACGTTCCTGTTCTATCAAACGATGGTTGTATTTAAAATTTGAAGAAAAAAAATTCATAATGCATTAGAGAAATCAAATTCGAAATCATTCGCTATAATAAGTAAAATATAATCACAAATAGAACTTTTGGCCTTTCTCGATTAAATGGAGGCGTTTTGGTTGTTTAATCCTTGGAATCATAGCGTCGATATATCGGCTCAAGCCTACCTTAAGGGGGTGGTCAGGGCGAGTCTTTAAGAGAACTGTGGAAGACAATGATATTATTTGATAATATGTAATAAGTAATTCAGTAATTTAAAAAACATTGGTCAAGAATAAAAATCGGCGTAATCCTACACTAGTTTTTGTCCCGTTATCGTGCACGTCAATTTTACCTTTTCTTGTGCTGAATTATGCATTCATAGGGTGTACTATTTACAGGTAAACAATATTTTTAATCAGTAATATGCGGTCTCTGGCCTGCTTTTTTCATTGAGGGCGTCGAAAAATTATTAAAAACTTTTTTGATTCCTGAGAAATTGTGTTATTTTTGAATTCGGAAACAAATTTCAGGCTGTCAACTTCCCCCTTTGTCAATATGTAACTAGGCTTTCAAACACCATCGCACAAACCATCGTTTATCTTTGTTAGTACGAGAAGTTAAAAGGTTTTTATACCACATCGCTATTACAACCAGAATTAGTCCAAGGAAAATTTATGAAATAAAAACTTAAATTTCTTATCAAAATCTAAAGGTCATAAGACATTGAAATTTAAATCATAATTTCACTCTCTACTTACAAACTAAAGTAGAGTAACACGGAGATGCTAAAACTTTCAAAAGATGAAATTTCGCAGAGGCGATTTCCTAAAATTTCTGAATTTGAAATATTTTGTAAAGCGACAAGGAGTAAATTTTTACAAGTTCGCCTAAAAGTCGGCAGCACTGTTACGTTACGCTAACGCAGATGGACATAAAAAAGTGTGCAGCGCATTTATTTTTCTTCAAGTGTTAAGGAACTATAATCGTGGTCAAACAGAAAATCTCGTTGAAATTACACGGGAGGAGATAGATTTTGAGAAAACTAGTAAAAATTCCAATATTGTGGCGCTCAAAGCCATGTCTGCGGAAAGTCATCTTCAAAAACCTTACACCCTTTTTTCTTCAAAAATAGTTTGGCTTAGTTGTAACAATTCCAGTTAACCCCTCACGCCAAAAACCATTGAAATCCTTCAGCCGCCAAGAACGCATTCGGGGACGCCACTTTGGCGTAGTTATGCGCGGAGATAATAAATGCGATAAATATTCATCTATTTTTATACGCAACATCAAGGTAGATTAATGAAAGGGCTCAATTTTTATAAATTGTAATTTTGTGTGCTCGATAAAAGCAAGACAAAATAGACGGTTAGAGCTTTTCCAGGGTACCTCATCAGAAATCCATGACAGTTTTTTCAATATCCACAGTATATGAATCAAAACAATATTACATAGAACAACTGGCTAGCTGCAAATATAGTTCTATTTAAAAAAGCTTATCGCTCACTCGCTGAAAAAGAAGTTTTCGTACCTTAGGCGCCAAACGCACGCAGAAAAAATCGGAAAAAAAATAAAATTGAAAATAGGTTTTCGACTCGAAACTCTGAGAGGCTCTTATACGGCTGAATTTGGAAGATTCGAACAAGTACAAAAATTTCAATTATTAGAGATCAAGGTCAGACTTAACATTTTTAACATTTAACTTCTTTGTCAAAATTAATTATCTTTGTCAATATTAGAGTCCCGAAAAATGAAGTTAATGTTTACCAACAAAAGATTTATTACTTCCAGAGTGAAGTATGCAAATTATAATAAATAAGGTCAAACTTTAGCTTTCCTGAATCTTTCTCTAAGTGAAAATAATCTCTAATCCCATTACGCATAACAACATGGTAAATTCCTCATTTTTCTGTTAAACCAAAAGATCAATTTCAAAATCGAGTAAAAAAGTAATTTTCGAAGGATAAAAAATAAAATGTACTTGATCAAGATGTCAAGCCACTAAAAGAGGACAATATCACTTTTTGTCGGGCCTGGGGCTGTATGGCTTGATTACTCGCCGTGAATCCCATCTTCACATCAAGCTTCAGCTAGATTTTTGCAGCAGCTTGACAGCACTTGATCGTCGTATTTTGTCTAGATGTTCATCCCAACAGAATCAATAATTAAAATAACATATGAAATTAAAAATTGTAAAAATGCCTTAATTATAACGAAGCAAGATCTTGAAGATGTTTGGTCGGACTACTTAAATACAGATCCACAGACTGAGGATCTTCGTGATGGTCTGAAGATGAAAATTGAAATGGATGAAGAGGCATAATCAATCATGTTTAAATCCTTCGTTGAAGAAACCTAATGAGAAATAAAGAATGTTGTTCACCGAGTTAAGGGTTTCAAAAAATGTGCTCTTGTCGGCTTCGTCATCAATTTATCTAAAAACATCAACACTAATTTTTATCAAAATATTAATAATTAGCCAAACACAGCCGTCACGAGGTTCTTTTTATTTTTCCGAAGTAACGATTAGGAGAAGAAATCGGCTTGAGGAAAAAACACTGTATAAAGCTCGAGTCCAATAAAACGGATCAGCCCAGCAGGAAACAAAAATATAAGTAATAACCACAGACGTAGGACTGAGTTGAGACGCCTAGAGGTGAGAGGTATCATAATCCGGCTACTAGTTGGATTTCTCGTATCCAGCAGCATTGTTAAATTTAATGTGTACGTAAATTAGCGCGTACGGATTGTTTTCTAGCGAGAACCAAGTTGGGGCGACGAGACTACATAGAAAAACTATCAAGTAGGAATACATATAATAGTCGAAATCGCGGTTTTGGAACTGGAGCTTTCGTCGAATAATCAAATTTATGTAAAAACCCCACTTTCGAGAAAGAAAATTGGCGAACGTGCTAGATGACTAGCATCTATGCTGCCCACAATAGGCAGGAGCAAGGACGGTCTGTGAATTAAATTATTTCTATTCGTTTTTCGAGGATTTTAAAAACCTTTCGCGTCCACCCGATGGCGTAGTTGGGGTAGGGGGACTTAACTGTCAGATCATATTGACGAGGGAAGATACAGACGCTGCGAAAGAATCGGTGCGTTGCAATATCTAGGAGATAGTTTTGCTCTCTGTCTGCAGAAGAAAATGTACGAAAATATTGTTGGACTATTCAATTATTGGTAAATTAGTCTGTACTCACCGAACCATCAAGTTTATATTTTTCGTCCTATCTACCGGACGATAAAGTCGAAAATGACCCAAGAAACAAGGCCCTGCCACCTCTGAGCCACCCTTAACCCGTGTGAGCAGAAACAGAAAAGAAAAAAAGTTCCGCCAAGGCAGCCGACACCTATATATAGGTGACTCGTTCAAACGCTATTACAGAAAGCCAAGGTATTAGAGTTTCAAATTTTTATAGGAAAATTTCACTTGATAAGAGCAAGTACAGCATATCAGGTGAGACCAAGCTCAACAGTGGTGTTCACCAAATTATTTGGTAATTGGAATGGATGCACAACTGATCTTACCGTATGTCCATCGTTTTTTCCTGATTTCATTATATAAATCAATCAGAAATTATTTTAAATTAGGGTTTCAAAATTTTGATGAAAAAATCAGCAATTCTTCTTCATAAAAATGGTTATTCCCCTATAAAGGAGCAGATAAATACACTTCTGATTATGGTTCTGGAGTCGATAGACCTCATCAACTCTGTGGGACAATATTATAATTGCTCGAGATTCTATTTTTTTTAATAATTAAACTAATATCTCGTGGACATACTTAAAATTGCAAAATTTGAAAGTAGTCACTTTTGAAATAAAATATCTGTTCTGATTTACGTTTAAAAAAAAATCAACCCAATTAATCTTTGTTTGAGTGGCAACCATGGACAAAACATTATCCTAAAAACTGGGCTATTTTCAAATTTTAATCTGAGCCGGCAATATCGTCACGCATTTAATTTTTTTAGAGGTAAAAACGACTTGGAAAAAAATCTCAAAAACATCACCCTCCGTAAAATTGTGAAACAAAATCTTTCCAAAAAAAAAAAAATCAATTAAAAAAGTCACTTTTTTTTGACATCCTTGCAGAATTTTTAATAATGTATTCGAAAGATGACAATCTACGATGGTTTGTTTGCATCATTTTAGATGATTTTAGAAGTATCAGGTCCCTAATATTTAGGTGTTGTGCTCACGACGGGTTAAACCTTCTAAAAAAGGCAAAAAAAATGTCACCAGAATTGTTCTTCCGAACATCGAATATCAAATATGAGAATGGACCAGTGTATTTTAGAGAAGCTGTTTTGAGCATGACAAAGCCAACATAAAAAGTAACCATTTAATTCGGTATCTTGGGACAGATTTATTTTGGAAGTAAATCTTTAAAACTTTTCAAATTTAAGTATTTTCATGAAATAATTATTTATATAATGTAATTAAGTTACCAATCAAACATGTCAGCACTGTCACTGATTACTATTCTGAAATTAAAAACTAATAATAAATGTATATCAATCTGTTTTTTTTGGGAAATCAGCCATTTTCCAAAGAAATTTGTAATTTTTTCCTTCATTTATTTTAAATTTTTTTCAAAATAATCTTTTTAGATCGGTGATATAAAGATCAACATCGATTCTAAAGTGCGACGTAGGACACGATCTTGTGGCGTTTTGGACCCATATAAAAAAATTTGTGAAGACTACGTACTGAGCCAAACGACCACGTGATATGATCACACCGTGGTTTTCACTATATTTTTCTACAGAGCTAAGAAAATCAAAATTCTCAGCAAATTTGAAATATTTGATGGCAAAAGTATAACTTCTCAACTTCTTACTCTCGCACAAGAAGTTGGAGCCTTTAACCTTAAACGGGCTTTGAGCTTTCTCTGTACAACAAGCGGTCCAAAGTAAGGCCGGAGATAATCGGCCTCTGGTGCCTACGCCGAACTTCCAGGGGTTAAGTAAAAGAGGGGAGGAAGAAGTATAGATCTACTAATTTAATTTTTTGAAAGTCGATTAGTTGTGGTTGCTGAGTAGCAAGATAAGAGTAGATGCAAAGATGTGTTGAAGCAGACTGCGGACCTGATAACGCGACGCATTGTCAAAATATGTTCGCTTCTCTAAACTCACCTAACACTTTGAACGGTTATCAAACTAAAAACTGATGTCTTTCCCTGACCATCGTCTATCCCTTGCACAAAAGCAGATTTTGTAGAAGGCCAAAACGTTCTATTTATAAATCGTAAGATTTAATTCAAGAATGCTACGGAATTGCCCAAAAGCAATTATAGGCTCGCAGTATTCGGCTAGTTTCGCATTATTGTCGAGATTGTTTTCTTGTGTATAAGAGTTGCGCATACTTAAATTTTTATTCTTGCACGCAAAAATCGTTCTGGGTAAATAGATTTTCTATCAAATTGGGAAATCTTAAATGCAACGAATGGTGATGAGGGACAGCTTATTAAAGCCCTAACTTTGATAGCGAATGTTGTGAATGAACCAAACTGTTTCAACTAAAAATAGTGTAATGCAATATAGAATATTAACATTATCGCCGTTTTTTCTCGAACTAGTTTCGCATTTCTTCCTAATTAATTCTAAACGAGAATAAAAGTTTCTTACAAAGTTCATCTAAAAATTCCGATTTTAGAAAGTCTCGTTAATAACAGCTGGAGTGAAATTAAATCTAAGACACAATATTTAGACTACATGGCTCTATAAATGATCATTTTTGGCGGTGTATAACTTTGGTTTGTCATCAGAGCTTTTAATCAGCAATAGTCCAAGAGCATTATAGGCTTTCGATTTGAGGGACATTAATACGTCAAAATCATGTAAAGCTTCAATCCCTCTTTTACGGGCAAAGTTCAAGGACACCGGAATCCCTTTTTGGAGACGACGAAAATCAAGATTAAAAAATGCGAAATGGTCAGGCCTTTGTTGAAGAATGAAGGCCCTGACTTAAATTTGGTCATGCTTATTGATCGTGTAAGCTAGATCTGATAAAATAAATACTAATTTGCCAAGCTGTTTTTAAACAGTTTTATCTATTTTGTGAAAACTTTTGATCGGCTTTTGATATTGTTGAATTTTTTTTTTCCGACTATTTTTAAAACTTTTATTCTATATTTCTCAATCAGTAACATTATAAGAATTAACACGCATTTCCAAAATGACTTCTCTCCGTTTTAACTTCAAATGCACTTTGAAAACTGAAGCAGGGCATGTGAAACGGTTTAGCATCGGTTATTTCGGATTTCGGGCACGAAGATAGTTGATAAGTTTCGAGATCTGGGAGGATCGGGTTAATCGATTTTTGTTNGTTACAAAAAACTAAAAGATTTAAAATTCAAAAAGTGAATTACGGGTAATGATTATAAAAATAAAGCTAAAGTGTTTAATGAAACCGGACAAGATATCCCTCATTTTATTATTGGAATTCTTGAAAAAGGATATTCTCTACCAACAGGAGGGAAACCAAATGTTGTTGAAACCATCTCCGCATTTGATAATTTTTACTCACATTGGCTGAGACATGCTGAAGATGAAAAAATTTCCCAGATGAAAATTTATGAATTTCGGGCAAAATTGTTCTTATATGCATCCGAATTGACAAAATGTTCATTAACCCCCTCACACCAAAAACCATTGAAATTCCCCTCACGCCATTCGGGGACACCACTTTGAGCGGTTATTGCGGAGATAATAAATGCGATAAAATATTCATTATTGTTTATGACACAAGATAAAGGATAGACTTAAATTGGAGGCTTATAATATTTATTAATTTTAATTTTGTGTGCTCGAATAAATGGCAAGACAGCAATAAGGTTGTATGTTCGAGGGTACCATCATTGTGCGGAAATTTATCCATTTACATTTTTTTCATATTAATCAATATGAATATACAATAAGTATTTAATTTTAGGGACACTGGCTACTGGCAATGTATATAGTCCTCGTTGATTTGTTATTATATAGCTTATTCGTTTGCAAATTTCGGTCTGAAAAAAGCTTTATTTTCGTATCCCTTATGGCGCCGTAAGATGCACGCTACAAAAATCAGAAAAATAATAAGGTACGCGAAAATAGTTTTTTCGACTCGATCTTGCTGAAGGGTTTTGATACGCGAAATGGCTGTTATTTTATTCGTAATTTGGTATTAATGAAAAAGGTACAAAACTATGATTCAATATTAGTTGAAGTAACAGTTACCTAAAAATGATTTAAATTTTTTTTTCAAAATTTGTCAGATTTATGCTTTGGTCAATATAAAGCCGGAAAATATAATGAAGTTAATTGTTTTTTTCCAACAAAAAATGTTGTGTATTTTTTCCAGAGTGGAGAGTGTGGAAATTATAAGATCAAGGTAATGGTCAAACCTTGGCTTTTCTGAATCTCATCTCTGAGTGAAAATATCTCTATTCATTAGTATACAAGATGATAATTTATATTTTTCTGAACCAAAAAAGTACATTTCAAAAATAGGTAAAAAACTATTTTTGAGGATAAAAATAAATCTATTTCGGGATACAAATAAATGTACTTGATCAAGATGTCAAGCCACTAAAAAGAGGACAACTCAGTTTTTCGGCCTGCTGTAGGCTTGATTACTCGGCGGGATATAAAATAAATCAAGCTTCAGCTAGATTTTGCAGCAGCTTGACAAGACTTTGATGGTCGTATTTTGTCTAGATGGCGTCAAATACAATTTTTATACATCTCAATTATTCATCCGACGGAAATCATAATTAAAAAACATGAAATTGAAATTTTAAAAATGCCTTATGATAATGAGCAAGATCTCAAAATTTTGTTGACTTCTTAGATAATGATACACAGACTAAGGATCTTAGTGATTCTGGAGATGAAATTCAGGATATTGAAATGGATGAAAATGCAATGATTAAAAATGTTAAATTCGTTGAAGAAACTAGAGATTCTATCTAATTCTATCAAAAAATTAAACTTATTTCCTTCAAAATATAATAATTCGCGAAAACTAGAGTTTTAGACTTTTTTCGAATTTTTAGACAAATCACTTGAGAAAAAATAAAATTCTCAATAAAGACCAGAGAAAAAAATAATAATACCAGGAGTAGCCTCAGATAATTTCCTAAATCTGAGTCTCCTTAGAATTTTAATTTTATGTGTCGTATTTACGCTAGGATTTTTTTTACGAAAATTGGGCGAAAATCATAAAATAAAGTAGGAAAAAATATCTTTTGAACTGCTAGTCGTATCAAATTTAAAAAAACATNGCTTCAGCTAGATTTTGCAGCAGCTTGACAAGACTTTGATCGTCGTATTTTGTCTAGATGGCGTAAAATACAATTTTTATAAATCTCAATTATTCATCCGACGGAAATCATAATTAAAAAACATGAAATTGAAATTTTAAAAATGCCTTATTATAATGAACAAGATCTCGAAGATTTTGTTGACTACTTAGATAATGATACACAGACTGAGGATCTTAGTGATTCTGAAGATGAAATTGAGGAAATTGAAATGGATGAAAAGGCAATGATTAAAAATGTTAAAGTCGTTGAAGAAACTAGAGATTCTATCTAATTCTATCAAAAATTAAACTTATTTCCTTCGAAATATAATAATTCGCGAAAACTAGATTTTTTTCTTTTTTCGAGTTTTTAGAGAAATCACTTGAGAAAAAATAAAACTCTCAATAAGGACCACAGAAAAAAAATAATAATACCAGGAGTAGCCTCAGATAATTTCCTAAATCTGAGTCTCCTCAGAATTTTAATTTTGGGTGTCGTATTTACGCTATGATTTTTTTACGAAAATTGGGCGAAAATCATAAAATAAAGTAGGAAAAAATATCTTTTGAAGTGCTAGTCGTATCAAATTTTTAAAAACATTACTAGAAAAAGAATTGCGAACTCTATGACACATTTGAATGAAAAGTCTGTGGATTAATTATTTCTATCTCGTTTTAGGGATTTAAAAAATCTTGCGTCCCCGAATGGCGTTTGGGTGTGAGNAAATATAATAATTCGCGAAAACTAGATTTTTTTATTTTTTCGAGTTTTTAGAGAAATCACTTGAGAAAAAATAAAACTCTCAATAAAGACCAGAGAAAAAAAATAATAATACCAGGAGTAGCCTCAGATAATTTCCTAAATCTGAGTCTCCTCAGAATTTTAATTTTGGGTGTCGTATTTACGCTATGATTTTTTTACGAAAATTGGGCGAAAATCATAAAATAAAGTAGGAAAAAATATCTTTTGAAGTGCTAGTCGTATCAAATTTTTAAAAACATTACTAGAAAAAGAATTGCGAACTCTATGACACATTTGAATGAAAAGTCTGTGGATTAATTATTTCTATCTCGTTTTAGGGATTTAAAAAATCTTGCGTCCCCGAATGGCGTTTGGGTGTGAGGGGGTTAAAATCGATTTTTTTTTGAAAATTTTACATAAAAAAAAATCCTAGGTCTTAAAATGACCAGAAAAAAATGTCTACAAGATAGCTTGAACACATTAAAACCGATTTTTTATTTTTGAAATTCCTTATTTCAAATCGTCTATCACAAACTCAAATATATATAGTTTATTATATATAGTTTAATTCTTCGCGACGGAAATTAATTATTCGGTCGCCAAACTGAATATATAACACAATATACTTTCAAAATTTGAGCGTATCTTGTAATATTCCTCCGGATAAATTGTTATCATACTTTGAGCTATTAGCTGAAACTTCGAATAAATGGCTCTAAAAGACGGCAGTTCAATAATACGGCTTTACCAAATAATTCCTCAATTTTTGACTAGAATTGTAGAACATTTCCAAAATAAATATCATGTCGAGCCCGTGACAATTGAAATTTTTGCCAAACCTGAAGTCTAGAGGATGGTTTAGTTTCATACGGTATAAAAATATTGGTATAAAGTCTCCGGCAAATTTGCTGATCATAATTCAAATAATAGCTCATTTCAGTCTCAGAAAAGTAATTTTCATGGTTTGGGAAAAATTGATTTCTGAGGAACACAAATGATAAATCGATCTTTAATCTCGAGATTCAATTTGACAATTTGGTACGAAACCCGCCAACAACCTGGTTAACCGCGGTTTAACACGCGTCTCTTGGCTTTTTTCAATGTAACAATGATCCTAGACCTTACATTTGAAAATTTTCAGATTTTGAGAACATCTGGTTAGTTGTCTGAATTTCAATGTCAAGGAGCTAATATTTTCGATTTTTGCTTCAGAAGCCAGAAATTGAGTCGAATGTGACGAAAAACGGCCTTTTTTGGACGTTTTGATATAAGACAATTTGAATTAAGGAATTTCAAAAATAAAAAACGGTTTTAATGTGTTTAAGCTATCTTGTAAAGTATTTTTTTTGGTCATTTGAAGACTTAGGATTTTCTGGTTTTGGGATTTTTTCAAAAAAAAATGTTTTAAGGTGCGAAAAGTGACCTTTTAGTCGTCGGGTTCTCACGGGAGTTAAAATAGCGGTATCACAAATAAAATAAATTGACTCGTCAGCGAAAGGTTTTCTCGAGGCTGATTTTTTTTGCGGTACTGGAAGTGATATTTTAATGATTTACATGTACCAAAAGATGCGCAATTATCGGTTTTCTGGAAACTGTATTATAAACTAAGGGTCATAAGTGACCGCAAGGTGGCGCCAGAGCGAAATTTGTATCCTGAGTAAAAACCGAAAGTAATATTTTCTCCTGCTATAAATTGCCTAATAGCGCCACCTTGCGGTCACTTTTTTGCGGTCCCCTTGTTCATAATATTGTTTCCAGAAAACCGATAATTGCGCATTTTTTGGTACATGTCAATCATTAAAATATCACTTCCGGTACCAGAAGCTATACTTTACCGGTTAATTTTGACCAGCCGGTACATCCGATAACGCTGCAAAAAAATCAGCCTCGAGAAAACCTTTCGTTGTCGAGTCAGCTAATTTTATTTGTGATACCGCTATTTTAACTCTCGTGAAAATCCAAGGACTAAAAGTTCACTTTTCGCACCTTAAAACAGTTTTTTTTTTTGAAAAAATATCAAAACCAGAAAAAATCCTGGCTCTTAAAATGACCAGAAAAAAATTCTCTACAAGATAGCTTAAACACAATAAAACCGATTTTTTATTTTTAAAATTCCTTATTTCAAATCGTCATAAGGCTTTTTCTGTGGAAATGCCAGAAATATAATTTTCGGAATGTAACAAGACCAAGAGGTGGCAAACATGGTCAAGGAATTACTTTTCCGAATTTCGGCCTGATTGGCTGTAGATCGACAAAAAAGTGCGCGAAATCGAAAATTTTGAACATAAAAGTGAGAATTAAAATAAATGGATGCCACCAAAAGATTTCTTGGGAACTGTTTGCTTGAAACAATATTAGCAACTATTGTCTGATTTTCAACACAGCCGATTCTGGTGCTAACTTTTTTCTACAAAATACAAAAAACAACCGTGTTTTGTACATTACTCATCGGAAAATCTATCTCCTCATTGGTTTACTTTACAACTTCGCTCAACATTCTGCAAAAGCTAGCCAAAAACAAATATAAACTTTTGAGAAGCGTTATTATCAATTTTTCAAAGTCACATGAAAAATTTTCCAAAAAAATTATCCTTTGATTTTTGCTAAAATTGGCTCAAAAGAAAGCCAAGGAAACACTGAAAGAGTTGGCTTACGTCAACCTTATAACCTAGCCTTAATCCTGTGAAATAAGAGATTTTGATGATTACACCAATCATCACTAAGTCGTAACAGAAGGTCACTTCGCAAAACTTTAAAATCTATCTCCCAGACCATATATCGAAATTTGTTAACCCTCCGAGGCATATAGCTTTTTGAAAGGCTTAAGCCACTTTAACTCGTAGACTTTAGAAGTCAATACACTCTTAGACTCTATTATGGCAAGTAGTCGTCATTCTTTTTAATCGAGCCATATGAGCAAAGTTTCATTATGAACATACATTTTATTTTTTTTTAAAATACAATTCAGCCAATTTGCTATACAATTAAAATAATTTTTTTAATTTTTCGATGAATAAAAAGGCATTTAATGGGGATGAGAAAAAAAAATTCGCGAAAATGACCTCTAGTGACACACAAAAGTATTTTTAATATGTATAATTATTTATTTTAAATATAATTGTTTTTTAATAGAGTTATAATAAAAGTATTGAATACGGTCACGTGATCATTTTTGGGCTTTGGTGTAATAGAAAAAAACCTTTGAATTTTTTTCTGATTACGATGAAAAGTTTTATTTGGTGATGCAAAAATTTTTTGCAAAAAATAAATACTGTAATACAGTAAAAATTTTCTAAAAAAACGCACAAACGTCATTTTGTTTTTAAGTTTATTGATAACTTTATAACTGATCTTGACATTATTATAATTTTATTTAAAAGCAACGTTTCAATAATTCATTATTCAAGCTAATAAGACTTTTGTGACTTTATAAAAGTATACAGTACGAAATCTAGAGTACCAGATTTTTTGTGTGAAAAATTAATAAATGTGGGCAAACTAAAACTAATTTTTAGGCCCACTTTAAAATAAGGTGAAATTTTTATGAACTATCTGCTCATTCAAAAATGGCTGGTTTATTCGTATAAAATACGATTCCGAGTTACATAAATCTTCAAAAGATCTGCTGAAGTCTTGTCGTTATTTTAAAGTGGCCTCATGTAGAAATTTATCTCTCACTTTTTTAATGAAAGTTTGAGTTTGATTTTGCCGGAATGGGAAGTTTTTCATATTATGTAATTTTTTGACATACCAGGGCCAACGATGAATGTGATAATAAGTTTTTTTGCGCGCACAATTGTTTATGTTCGTTTCTCTTTTTGAAAATCTTGTTCTAGCAAACATAACATTACCTACATGTACAGTCGAGAAATATGTAAAGAGCTAACAAGAATTGAGTTTTAGGCCTCAAGCTTTTAGCCACTTTTTTATAATATTTATCTCAATTCGAATAGATTGTTACCGAAGCGGGAATGTCAGATTAGGAATTAAGATTTTGTAATAAGGTTAACTAATGTTCTGTCTTAAATAATACCTTGTGCAATTTCTGTGAATAGTGTAATCTAAAACATAATGTGAAAGAAACCGCTCAGGCTGTTCCGGGTTTTTTCGGGTGAGCAAAAAAATTGAAATATTTATCAATCTACGGTTTTCTTCCGGGTACCCGTTCCCTAAGAATATATTTGTTTAAAAAAACTGGTAGTCTTCAAAGACAAAAGATTTCATTTAGAACAGATTGTTTTTGAATCGATTTTAGTGGCTATGACAATATTAACTGATAAGATAACGCCTACAAAATTACAAGATTTTGTGTAATTATTCATCAAGTGGTCAATTCCAGCTTCTTGTAAAACTCAATTTCACCATTTTTATAAATATGGTATGATAAAAATGTTGAATTTGTTGTCAACTAAAAAATCAGAAAGTATTTGATGATTTTGGTCCCAACATTTAACGAGCAATTTAAAACTTTATCATGCGATCCTTTCTGAATAGATAGCTATATTATCGGTCAGCGTAACGAGTCCATGAGTGTACTAAGACCTTGGTCCACGTGCAATTTTCTTAATTAACTAGATCGCTCCAAGCACACCTATAAAAATATTTGCTATGAAGGTGCAATAGCTACTACTCATTTTGGACCCTTGTTTAAAAGTCCTATTTGCTGTTCAAAGAAATATAGGTCTTTAAGGACAAGACCAAGCAAGAACATTTTAAAACCTTCTCGGGAGGAATTCCAAAAATATCCGCTTTTAATCGTTTTCTGGGTTTAAGGGTATCCCGTTCCTACATTGTTTTGGCAGTTATTATGTCATAAATAATGCACCAAATCAATTGTTTATGTTTTTGAAAGTATGAAACAACCAAATGACAACAAAAAATTTTTCGAAATTTTTGCGTTTTTTCGATTTTTTTCCTAAGTATTTCTCAAAATTAAATGTTCAAAAAATAACGTTTGTGTCAATTTGACCAACTATAAACTTCCGGAAATATCGGTGTGAACGTAAGCCAACTCTCTCTTCAGTGGTTTCCCCCATTTCTTTTGAAATACTTTTTCAAAAATCAGAAAGCACATTTTGTCAGAAATTGTTTTTCACCGTGACCTTGAAGATTTTATAATTTTTTGTTTGGGGCCGAAATTTTGAACAAAAACCCACCTACAAAGTTCCTTTAGTTTAGGGCTAGCTATTTTACAAAAATTTGGTACAATTTGAAATTTAACCTAGGAGGAGAATAGATTTTTCCCGATGCAAAAATCCCAAAACCGGTAAATTTTGGACCGGTTTTTTTGACGTATTCTAGAATAAATATATTGCACCTTATCAACAAAGAGCTCACTTTACAAAGTTTGTATACTAATTATAACAAGGTATGTTAATAAGATTTTGGGGTTTATTTCAAAATAAAACCTGGGAGAGATAGATTTGCCCCGTTTTGGCTTAGCGTGGGCTCTGTGCCGCTTATGTTGTGGAAGGAGTGTGGTCCATCAAAAAAGGTTCGTGGCAAATTTTTTTCGCAAGTTGAAGGCTAGTTCTACAAACTGGCTAATCTGAATAGATATCTTGAAGCCGTGTGTTCGCTAATATTTTATCGAGAATATGTCAATTTAGGACCGGGAATACGCGCTTAAAAAAACTTGTTAGGGGTCCTCAAAAATAATATCTAAAATATAGCTAACTGTACGAGTGATATTAACATTCGTTGAACAATAACTATATCAAATGTCACAATATCAAATGTTCTTGGCTTTATAAATTTTTTTTTAGTAAAAAAATCTAGCTGAAAAAATTTTTTGGCTGTCTGACACAGATATGAGCATTTTTCAGAATGGGGTTCTAAAAAAGGCCGTAAATAACATTCAGAGCACGTTAACGGGACAGATGGTTGTGTCCGGTAATAATTGGTCTGATAGGCCGCAATTCTGATTTAATTGACATTTGACAAGACCATCGAAAATTGCGCGAAATAGAGTTTTTCGGCTCTATAGGTAACCCAATTAGTTTGACCTAAGGCAATGCCCATAGTAATCCGGAAAGCAACTTTTCTAATATTTAACCAGTTCATGCTGGAAGTTAAAATCAATCAAACTTTTCAAAAATCGACTTTTTTAAGTAACGTTTTCCAAATTTGTTATGATATTAATTTTTTGTTAAAGAAATAGCAAAATTCTTCGAGTTTTTATCTACTGCGAGCAAAACTAGGCCTTGAATTACGTTTTTTTAATTCGAAAAAAATGCTTGCGACCGGCTTGGGTCGGCGTATAGCAGCTTGTACGAATTTTTTCCACATAAAAATATGTAGATGCTCGCAAATGCGCAGATATCTAGTTCAGGTACTTCCACTGCCTGACATTCTTTTTTGAATTTTTTCGAAAACCTTATTAAGTTCTATGTAAATTGATGCCCCTTCATTCCTAAAGATTCTCCAATTGAGGCCCGTATTTTCATTTCGAAAGCGGAAAATTATTGGGATTCAAATCCGCCGTTTGAATTAATTAATTTTTGCCAACATTAATATTTAATTTTTGTTCCGCGCATATTTAAGTAGCGATAAACTTGAGGTCTCTTTTCTTATCGTTAGGCAAATTCCTGATCTGGTAAACAGAAGTTTTGTAACTTTTTTACAGTAAGTTAAAACCTGTTCAGGAACTTCTAGATTGCCTAAGTAAAGATTCTCAATTTTGTCATAATTGAATTCAAATACATTTTGAAGTTTTTCTTGGGTTTTTTCTTTTTATCCAGCATTCCGAGTCCTTCTTAGCTGTATTTTCCGGATTATCTTCCATTTAGGTTTAATCCACAAACGGATAGTTGTGTAGCTAATTTTCCACGAAATTTGGGAAAAAATTTATTAATTTTTTCAAAAAAAGCAATAACGCGGGTAAACCCAAGAATGTTTTTCGGGCTCGTAACACTTTTCTAAAACAACAGGTGGTATTCGTAGAAGGTCGATGTTCTCTATTTTGGTTTCTGTATTGACCATTAAAATATTAATAATTATTTAAAAGCAAACGTTTTCGAATAATTTATTTATTCAAGCTGAATAATACTTTTGGTGAAGTTTAGAATAAGTAACAGTACGAAATCTATGAGTAAGATTTTTTGTGTGAAATTAATAAAATGTGGGCAAAACTAGAACTAATTTTTCGAACTAATTTTTTCGAACTATTTTTTCGAACTTATCTTGTCAATAATTGATTAAGCGTCGTGAATAATGCGATTTAAATGGTGAATGGCGACTACTCGCCATAAAAAGAGTCTACTAGTTAATCAGCTAAGTTTTAAAAAGATGGAAAAATAATCGGAGAAACTTCTCCTTCTGATCATTTAAAATTCAACCAATTAAATCTTAAAATAATTTCTAAATTCTTTTGGATACTAAGGTTCAAATTTATGAACGAAGGTTGATTGAAAGGCAACTTTTCCGCTTAAGTTTTACTTCCGGAAAAAATACTTTTTGATCTAAATTGGAATTAAATATTCAAATAAGCCAGTTTTTTAAGGTAAAGGTGTTTTGAGTACAACTTACAAAAATATTTTTTTGGAGTGAAATTTCAAAAATATTTATTTCGATATCAGATGATAAAATGATATATGTTTAAAATAAAAATATTATAATTTGGGTGAAATAATCATTCTAGAGTGGTACTCTTTATACCATATTGCCATAATTTATTGTAAATAATAATCAATAATTTCATTATATCGAAGAAAACTAACAATTTTTTTCCTAAAAAATCGGGTGATTTTTTCATAAATATTTTTTGAACTTGATTTAACCTCCTTCAAAACACCCAGAAACAAGAACTTCGCCACATCCCAAAAGCCTATCAAAGGCAATACTTTTGAGCGCTTATCACGGGAAAACGGAAATAATATAATCAATTTACTTATTTGTCACTGAATTGAGATCAAAGCGATGAATTAAGTAACAACAACGTAAACATTTTAAATTCGAAGTTTTGTAAAACTAGATAACTGCGAAGAGAAAAGAGAGATTCACTCACCTTGTTTTCTTCGAAAAAACCATACATCCCTTTATCAATAACATATAAGTTACAAAATTGTAGGAGTGAAACTTTAGCTATTGAAAGCTGGCTCAAATTTGAAATATTAATCTCTTGATCGCTTACAAAACAATTATTTATATCGCCGGCGTCGCGTCGAAAATATATGCAGTAAATGTGAAAAAATATTGGCTAATCACTGAAAAACTCAAAATCGTAACCAGCCTCAATGTTCTTTATTTGGATCGATTTGTCTTGTCGGCTCTTTTTGGGTTAAATGCCGTGGGCAATCTCTTTTCGAAAAAATTTTTTTGAAAAAAAATTTTTTTTCATTATTTTGAGTTTCATAAAAATCACCTGTGAAAAAATTATTCACTTCGTAATAGAGACCTGCAGATTATAACCTATATTCAAAAAAATTTCTCAAAATACTTTCCTAAAAAAACTTGCTTTCCTCAGAATTTCGATATTAGTATCGTTTTCAAACACAATTATTTTAAAAAATTTTAACGAAAAATTCTTAAAAAAAGTACGAAAAAAAATAACGTTTCGAAACTGGCTCATCGTAATAAAATTTTCAACAATATTGTGAAAATAAAAATGTGCAAATCTAGACAATATTTGAATAGTACGATGTTATTTCTGCGCCGTATTGGCTCCGCGAATTTATTTGCCTTTAGAATAGTCAAAGGGTTGAGGGGGTTAAAATTTTTTTTCGATTTCGCAGCAGATATACAACAATCAGACAAAAGTATTGTGTATAACAGAGCACTGCGCAGCTATAAAAAGAATAAAACATCATTTCCTGGAGCCTACCATGAGGTAGTATCAACGTGGTTTAGGGGGGTGGTGGGTGATAATGTTGGAATTGCCCTGGGGAAAATAGCGCCCTCTCCTCCAGTCTGGACTGGAAAAGTCGATAACGGGCATGAATAAAGAATAAATGAGAAAAAAATACTGGAAACTAAAAACTTCTCTGTCAACTGCAAGTAATTTTTTTGATTCTGGTGAAGGGGGCTCACCAGTGCTGTGCTGAAAACCGGTAAAAATATGTCTCAATTCACAAAGTTGTTAATCCCCTCGTCAATTTTTGCTTAAAATTGAATCAAACAAAATGTTGCGGAAAAAGTATCGGACGTCCCTGAAATAGATAATGCGCCGTCTGTTTTAAAAAAAAATCTCCTTCCGGTTTTTAGGAGTAAAAAAAAATGTAAATTAGAAAAATCTGAGTTATGCTCGTCCCAATTTCAAATCGAATAAAACAGACTTATTATGAGAGGTAATAATTTCAATATATGTTGCCAAGCTCGTTGAAAAAACTTATTCCTGTTGGTTCTAAGCGTGAAAAAACGAATTCATTATTTAATAATTTCCCCAAGCAGAGGGTAACAAGTGTTGTTATTAATCGTCCGCGCCTACGCAAGAACAAACAAATAAATCAATTGAATTGGTTTGAGAATATGTTTTTCTAAATTTTTCTTTCAGTTCAATTCAAGAATAAACCCTAATTAAACTTGCTTTTTAAAACGTTTTTTTCTAGGATTAACATAAAATTTTAAATATAAAATAAAAATTTCGAAAATTTAACTCTTTCAATTAATCATAAAGGAACAATTGAAGGTTGATCTCATAAAGAGTTTCTGTAAAACACAACGCACTAAGATATAGCCTCTGAAAGGCTATTGTCCTCGGCGGAACTTTTTTGTTTATAAGCTTCCGAGGGTTAAAAAGGTTACATAATACGTTGGAAATAAGCAAAACTAAGAATCAGGAAAACGTTTTTCCATGTAATTCTTGGATTAAAAATTTTCATAAATTTCTAAAAAAGTAGACAACAAATGAACAAAATAAATATTTATTATTTTCCAATACAGGGTCAGAAAATATGTAGGCGCTATCGAAAAAGTTAAGTTTTTATTACCCACAATTTCAATGAAAAAATCAAAAAAATTTCGGACGAAAAAAATGCGGAAAATTTTTGATAATGTTTCGATTTTTTCAAATTTTACGATTCAAAATGAAAATTTAACTCAAATCTTTTCTAAAATATGATGAAATTAATTTGGAGTGAGCCTAAACACATTGATCTAGTTGAGCTATACCGAATAAAGGCACAACAAAATATAGACTAACTAGTCCATTTCGTAAGTTATATTGACCCAGCTTCCGAGTTATGCCACCATCCTAAAAGGGAGGGGGTATTCGCAGTAAAGGAAAACATAACTTTTATAATTAACTTTACCACAGCAAGTAAAACAGATTGTTCGAAAAATAAATTCAGAATCACATCGCCGAAAACTGCGAATATTAAATGTGAAGTAAAACTGTAAAAAATACGCTTAGTACAAGTGTAAGAGCCTCTAATGTATTCAAGTTTGTTATTCGAATTTAAGTTGAAGATAAGGACAAAAATTGCACACGTTTTATACTTTTATTTGATGTCAATTATATTTATTTTTTTTGGTTCGGTACTTTCATCTGAAAAAAACTGATTAATTTCTGGATTGAAAACGTATTCCGAGTGTCATCTTCATTGTCTGTTACAGATGTCATTTTCTGAATCAGTTTTGTCCCCATCGGAGATAATGGATCCTTACAGTTTTTCTAGAGACGCGAGCTTCTGTTATTTTCTGGTTTTTCAATTATTGGTGTGGATTAACTGTTCGGGTTGGTTTTCCCCATTAACCAGTTCGTTTTTAGACACTTTAATTCGATATGTCGGGATAAATATCAGTGACAGGCTCGGTGATTTCGAATGAAATGGGGACAACGTAAAATAATAAAAATTTGTAAATTTAAAAGTTCTACTTTATACTGACTGGTTTCAGTTTCACACCATTTTCAAAAGTAATTTAAAACATCTAAAATAGGTAGACTGGAATTCAGTAATCTAGAATGTAGCAAAAATCCAAAGTACAAATCAACTCGGTGCGCGGCGATCCGGGTGGATGGGGATTTGTAGGAAACTCAAATCTGAGCTTATCAGAGACGCCGTATATTCCCACGTTTAGCGTGGGCCCCGAGTGGATTGTTTAAATGAGCGTTATAATTTATTTTTTAAAGTTGCCCCTCATCTTTGGAAAAAGCGCGAAGAAAGTTTCATCTTGTTGAACGTTCATGACTTGGGCGTTTTGTTTTTGGTGACATTATATAGATAAGTCAGAATGAAATTCTTTTCGAAAAAATCTTGTTGTAGTAACTGTGAGCTATGATGGCAAAAATTAAACACTATTTTCCTTAAAAATCGGCAAAAAGAGACTAACGTGGGATTGTCCCGTAAAAAATATAATAAACATGATTCATGAAACAGTTAAAACGTTTTAAAAAATTTAAAAAAAAAAATAATTGTCCTAACGCAGGCATCGGAAAAATCGAATAGGTTAAGAACTTAAGCAAAGTTCTGCCGGACTTGGCTTTACAATTTGCCGAGCTCGGACCGGTATCGAGCCGGCAAAAAGTCGATCTAAAGATCGATCAAATCGAGTCGGATCGCTTCGATCGATCCTGTGCGCCTCTCACTTTTGCCTAGTACACCATGTTAACTAAAGGTCTTAAATTAACTAATTTAAGTAGTCCCGGTAGAGTCCCTTCGGTGTGATTTGTTGATGACTCTCAGAGCTAAAGAAAAAGGTTTTATCAATTTGATACATTAAAAATAAAAACCTATTTTTTCGCAATATTTAAAACCTAACCCTATCAGAAGTACTGTTTGATGATGAAGCGGCAGATTCTAAGCTTGAAAGAACCAGAAATGTCGTTTGACTTTCGACTGAATCGTAAAAAAAATACCTTATGCCGCGTAACGACGCAATCTCCTATAAATAAAATGTCACAATGCAAAACAGACCTCCTTTTATGTACGGATTTCCACATTTTTCGTTAGGATTATAGGAAATGACTAAATATTTAAAAAAAGATTTGCCTCAAATTTGTATCCTGACTAAAATCGTCCTGAAAATGCAAAGAATATTAGACTTCTCTGAATCCAGGTGGCGTCCGAAGTTTGAAACAATTTGAAGAAATACCAAAAATATGAATCTTACAATCAACTGATTCAATCTCAGAACAAAAATGAACTTATCTTTTTATGAAACCAGAAATATTCTTGTGGTGAAATTACAATTTTGAACAACTTTTGTAATGAAGCCAGTAATAGTCCTAATGAATAAGGTTTTCACTGCTTGTTGTATTTGACGGTCACGAATGGTCATCTAATCAGAAATTAAGCATTATGCTCAAATCTTAACCGGATGACATCAATTTTATCAATTTCACAAGCTGTTTTTGGATTGAAGAGCAATTCGTACTTTTATAACAGAGAAAAAAATGAAAAATCATTTCTAGGACTATAACGTTGTTTTCAATTATAGACAAGTTTTGAAAATTGCAAATTGCACTATAAAATCAGCATGTTGAACCCGATTTTCAATCGGATTAATCACATCACCCCTTTGTCTTTTTTAAGTTACTATTCAAACTACGTGAATTTGCAACTGAAAGTTCGTTCAAGAAGTTTTAGTCTATAAGAAAAACTTTTGGAACTGTCCCATGATAAAACAAAAGGCCCACATAATCTCTTTAGCACTATCCGGATATTTGGCCGTGTAGTTAACATAGTGTATTTTTAGTATAGGGCCCAATATTCCCGCAGAGTGGAAAGGGGAATATGAATTATTAATGTTTATATAAGAATATCAATGAAAATAAGGACAAATTTGTTGCTTGATAATCACGCCCTGATTCTTTAAGCGAACGACCACCCGAGTAAACAGATTAACGCTCTAACGGATTATAATAAAAAATTTTAACATCAACTATAGTTCAGCAAACGTTGGTCTCGAATGTATGGCAGTCAAAACTGAGTGATGCTTTGATGACGTCTTCATAAAAATTGTACTTTCCCAATCAGATATCGTTTATCCAATTTGTTCCCTCCCCACTCAACAAAACACTCTATACTATTTAGCTTCCAATGAATCATGGTAGTCTTAACAAAATATACAGAGAACACTAATACTGATCGGTTGGATAAGGGATAATATCCCTTACACACTTTTGTTCCGGTTTGATCCCTGATAGCAAATATATAGTGTGTTTTTAAGATAGGAGGGAACAAAATTGTGATAGAAGCGATTCTATTGGGAGTACAATTGATGAAGACGTCACCAAGCACATCAGTGACTGCCATACAATTCGAGGAACGCAACAGATTGCTGAAACTATAATTGTGATGTACAATTGTTATATAATCCGTAGAGCGATTAAATACTGTTTACTCGGGTGGCGTCCTTAAAAAGAATCAGGGCTGATTATCAAGCAAACAAATTTTTCCTTATTTTTCATTGATTAATTTCTTAAAATAAAACCATTAATAAAATTATATTCCCTTTCACACTCCTCGGAATATTTGGCCCTACTACTAAAAATACACTATGTTAACTACACGGGCCAAATATTCCGGATAGTGTAAACAGAATTATGTGGCCTGTTTTAATACATTGGACAGTTCCAAAAGTTCTTATAGAATTAAAATTCTTGAACGAACTCTATCATTGAATCACCGTGAGTTTGAATAAGTAACTTAATCAAGACAAGGGGTGAGTGTGATTGAGATCCATGAAATCGGTCACACATGTGATTTTATAGTGCAATTTGCAAATTTCAAAAAAACTTGTATAATGAAAACAACGTTACTAGTCCTAGAAATGGATTTTTCATTTTTTTTCGTATAAGGGTACGAATGCCCCAATCAGAAAACAAGCTTGTGAAATTGATAAAATTGAGTCATCGGTTAAGTTGAGCAAAATGTTATTCTGATTAGATGAGGCCAATTCGTGACCGTCCCCAAATTACAACAAGCAGTGAAAACCTTTTATTCATAGGACATAAGCGTGGCCTCTCATTAAAAATGTTCAAAATTGTAAATTTCACACAAAGAATATCGGTTTCATAAATAAAAGTCAATTTTTTCTGTCTGAGCAATTGAATACGTTGAATGTAAGATTTCCATATTTGGTTAATTTTCTTCAAAATTCAAAACTCGACGCCACCTGGATCAGAGAAGTCTTAATTTTGATCATTTGCATTTCAGACGATTTAGTCAGGAAAAATGAGGCAAATCTTTAAATATTTAAGTTCATTTCCCTATAATCCTAACGAAAATGTGGAAATCCGTAACAAAAAGGAGGGTCTGTTTTGCATTGTGACATTTTAATTTCAAAGGAGATGCGTCGGTTAACGCGGCAATCAGGTTTTTACGATTACAGTCGAAAGTCAACGAACAATTTCTGGTTCTTTCCAAGCTTAGAACGGCCGCTTCATCATCAAACAGTAACTTCTGAATAGGTAGGTTTCAATATTGAAGAAAAAAAGGTTTTTTTTTAATTTATCAAATGAAATAAAAACCTTTCTTTAAGCTCTGAAGAAGTCAATCAACAAATCAACACCGAAGGGACTCTACCGGGACTACTTAAGTTACGTTATATATTAAGACCTTTAGTTAACATGGTGTACTAGGCAAAGTGAGGCCACAGGTCGATCGAGCCGATCCGACTCGATTTGATCGATCTTGTTAGATCAGACCTTTTGCCGGCACTCGGATAACCGTCCGAGCCTCGGCCAAATTGTAAAAGCCAAGTCCGGCAGAACTTGCTTAAGTCTGTATACCTATTCATTTTCCGATGCTGCGTAGGACAATATTTTTTTTTTAAATTTTTTAAACTTTTTAACTGTCATGAATCAGTTTATTATATTTTTACGACATCCCACGTTAGTCTCTTTTTGCGATTTTAAGAAAATATGGTTATATTTTTTGCCATCTAGCTCACAGTTTAATACACAAGATTTTTCGAAAGAATTCATACTGACTTATATATCTATGTCACCAAAAAAACAAAACGCCCCAAAGTCTGAACGTCAACAAGATGAAATTTTTCGCGCTTTTCAAAATGGGCAAATTTAAAATAAAATGAACGTCAATTAAACAATCACTCGGGGCCCCACCGCTTAAAAACGTGGAATAATACGCGTCTCTGATAAGCTCAGATTTGAGTTCCTTACAACATCCCCGAATCCACCCAGGAATCGCCGCGCACCGAGTTGATTGTACTTTGAAATTTTTGCTGACATTCTAGATTACTGATCAAAGTCTACGCTAAATTTTAGATTGGTTTAAACTTACTTTTGAAATGGTGTGGAAACTGAAACCAGTACAGTAATAAAGTAGAATACTTTTAATATGTTACAAATAGTTTTTATATTTACGTTGTCCCAGTTTCAGCGAAATCACCGAGCTGTTCACTGATATTATCCGACAATATCCGATATTAAAAGTGGTAAAAACGGAAACTGGTTTAAGAAAAACCAACCCGAACCAAGTTAATCAACCAATAATTTGAACAGAAATAACAAAAAGCTCGGGTCTCTAGAAAAAACTAAGGATGAAAAACAATTATCTCCGACTGGGGAACAAATATCTGATTCAGAAGACATCTGTAACAGACAATGAATGATGACACTCGGGAATACGTTATCAATCCAGAAATTAAATCAGTTTATCAGATGAAAAAAAGTACCGAACCAAAAAAATAAATATATTGATCACAAATAAAAGGTATAAAAACGTGTTCAATTTTCTGTCCTTATTTCAATTAATTCGAATACAAACTTGAATACATTAGAGGCCTTACACTTTGTACTAAGCGTATTTTTTACAGTTTTTACTCACATTAATTTCGCAAGTTTTCGGTCGATGTAATTCTGGGAATTTTTAATTTTTCGAAAAATCTGTTTTTAACTTTGACTGGTAAATTTAATTATAAATAAGTTATGTTTTCCTTTACTGCGAATACCCTGCCCTCCCTTTAAGGGGGTGGCATAAACTCGGAGACTGGAGTCCAATATAACTTACGAAAAATGACTAGTTAGTCTATTTTTGGTTGTGCCTATTATCGGTAGCTCAAACTAGAATAAATGTGTTCTAGCTCACTCAAATTAATTTCATATATTTAGAAAAGATTTGAGTTCAAATTTTTCATTTTGAATTCAAAAATTGAAAAAAATTCGAAACATTATCAAAAATTTTCCGCATTTTTCGTCCGAAATTTTTTTTCTGATTTTTTCAACTGAAATTTGTGGGTAATAAAAAACTTTAACTTTTCATAGACGCTACATATTTTCTGACCGCTGTTTGGAAAAATAATAAAATATTTATTTTGTCATTTGTTGCTACTTTTTTTAAGAATTTATGAAAATGTTTAAGTCCAAGAAATTAATGAAAAAACGTTTCCCTGGCAAATTCTAGTTTGCTTATTCCACGTATTATGTCAACTTTTTAAACCCTCGGAAGCAATAAAAAAAAGTTCCGCCGAGGCACAATAGCCTTTCAGGAGGCTATTCTTAGTGCGTGTTACAGAAACCTCTTATGAGATCAACCTTCAATGGTTCCTTTATGATAATTGGAAAGAGTTAAATTTTCGAAATTTTTTTATTTATATTCTTAAAATTTATGTTTTAATCTAAAAAAAACGTTTAAAAGCAAGTTTAATTAAGGTTTTATGCTTGAATTGAACTGAAAGAAAATAATTTAGAAAAAACAATAATTCTAACAATCAAATGATTTTATTTGATTTGGTTCCTTGCGTAGGCGCGGACTTTAGATAACACACTTGTACCCTCTGCTGGGAAATTATAAAAATGAATCGTTTTCACGCTTAGAACAACAGAGAATAGTTTTCAACGAAGCCTTGGCACATCATATTCGAAAATTATCATACCTCTCATAATAAATCTGTTTATCGATTTGAAATATTGACCGAGCATAATCAGATTTTTCTTAATTTAATTTTACCTCCTAAAAACCGACAGAGATTTTTTTTTAAAACAAGACGGCGCATATCATTTCAGGACGTCGGTAACTTTCCCGCAAACATCTTGTTGATTCAAATTTAAAGCAAAATTGACCGAGGATTTAACAAACTTTTGTGAAATTAGAAACATATTTTACCGGTTTTCAAGACAGCACTGGGAGCCACCCTTCACCAAGAATCAAAAAAATTCACTGCAGTTGACAAGAGAAGGTTTTAGTTTTCGCAGTATTTTTTTTCTCATAATTCTTATCTGGCCCGTTATCGGACTCTTCCACAGCTGGAGAGAGGGCTATTTCCGCCAGCAATTCCAACATTAATACACCCACAACCCCTAAAACCAACGTTGATACTACCCTCATGGTAGGCTCCAGGAAATGTATGTTTATCTGTATAGCTGCGCAGGTGCTCTTGTATAACACTACTTTTGTCTGATGTGTATATCTGCTGGAACTCAAAAAAAAAAAATTTAACCCCCTGCACACCCTTTGACTATCTAAAAGGCAAATAAAATTTCGGGAGCCAAAAACGCGCAGAAATAACATCGTCACATATTCAATATACTTCAATAGAGTTTGCAATTTATTTTCAAAAATATTGGTTGAAAATTTTATACGATGAGACGTTCGAAAGTTATTTTCCTACTTTTTTTAAGAATTCGTTTAAAAATTTTTAAAAAATACAATTGTGTGAACACATAACATAATATCGAAAAATTCTGAGGAAAGCAAGTTTTTAGGAAAGTATTGAGAAATTTTTTGATATAAGGTCATTTAATCTGCAGTCCTCTATACGAAGAATAATTTTTTCACAGGTGATTTTTATGAAACTAAATAATGACAAAAAATTTCAAAAAAATTTTTTCGAAAGAAGCACGGCAATTTAACCCAAAAAGAAGCCGACAAGAACAAATCGACAAATAAAGAACATGAGTGGTACAGATTTTGAGTTTTCAGCTGATTAGCATATTTTCATTTTTACTGGATTATATTCGACGCGCGGCGATAATAATAATTGTTTGTAAGGATCAAAGAATTTATATTTCATTTGAGACCAGCTTTCAATAGCTAAGTTTCACTCCTAAATTTTAACTTATATGTTATGTAAATGATGTATGGTTTTTCTAAGAAATACAAGGTGAGTGAATCTCTCTTTCTCTCGCCAGTTTACTAAGTTTACAAACTTCGCAAATTTAAAAATGGTTACGTGTTGTTCACTTAAATTTCATCCTTGATCTCAATGCAGTGACAAATAACGTAAATTGATATATTTCCCAGTTTTCCCGTGATAAGCGCTCAAAGTATTGCTTTAGATAGGCTTTTGGTGTGAGGCGAAGTTCTCGTTCTGGTGTGAGGAGGTTAAATAAGTTCAAAATATTATGAAAAATCACGATTTTTAGGAAAAAATTTTAGTTTTTCTCGATATAATGAAATTATTGATTATATTACAATATTATGGCAAATATGGTATAAGAGTTACCACTCTACGAATGATTCACAAATTATATATTTTTTTTAAAACATATCATTTTATCAATACTTGATATCGAAATAAGATTTTTGAAATTTCACTCAAAAAAATATATTTGTAAATTGTACTCAAAACACTT
>SCLH01000707.1:20546-39672 GCA_004367855.1 Oikopleura vanhoeffeni | reverse complement strand
CACCGATGAATGTGATAATAAAGTTTTTTTGCGCGCACAAATTGTTTATGTTCGTTTGCTCTTTTTTGAAAAGTACATTTTGTTCTACCAACATAACATTTACTACATGTACACAGAAATTTGTAAATGAGCTAACAAGAATTGAGTTTTGAGGCCTCAGCTTTACCATCTTTTTTATATATATTTTCGATTCGAATAGATGGTACCAAGCGGGGATATTCAGAATTAGGGAATTAAATTTTGTAATAAGGTTAAGCTAAGTTCTGTCCTTAAATAATAACCTGCAATTTCTGTGAATCATGTAATCAAAACAATGGTGAAAGAAACCGCTCAGGGACTGTTCCGGGTTTTTCGGGTGAGCACAAAAAATTGAAATTTTATCATCTACGGTTTTCTCCGGGTACCCGTTCCCTAAGAAATATTTGTTTAAAAACTGGTAGTCTTCAAAGAAAAAGATTTCATTAGAACATGAATTGTTTTTGAATCGATTTTAGTGGCATTGACAAATTATACTGATAAGATACGCCTACAAAATTCTACAGGATTTTGTAATTATTCATGCAGTGGTCATTCCAGCTTGAGTTTAAACTCAATTTCAGACCATTTTTTATAAATATGGTAGATGATAAAAATGTTAATTTGTTGTCAACTAAAAAATCAGAAGTATATTTGATGATTTGGTCCCAACTATTTAGAGCATTTAAAACTTTATCATGCGATCCTTTCTGAATAATAGCTATATTATCGTCAGCGTAACGAGTCCATGAGTGTATAAGACCTTGGTCACTCAATTTTCTAATTACAGATCGCTCCAAGCACCCTATAAAAATATTTGCTATGAGAGGTGCAATAGTACTACCCATTTGGACACCTTGTTTAAAAGTCCCTATTTGGCTTTCAAAGAAATTATAGTCTTTAAGGACACCAAGCAAGAACATTTTAAACTCTTCTCGGGTAGGAATTTCCAAAAAATATCCCTTTTTATCTTTTTCTGGTTTAAGGGTATCCCGGTTCCTACATTTTTTGCAGTTATTACCAAAAAAGATAAAAATGGATATTTTTTGGAAATTCCTACCCGTGAAGAGTTTAAAAATGTTCTTGCTTGGTGTCCTTACTACATTTCTTTGACGCCAAATAGGCAGCTTTTAAACAAGCAAGATGTCCAAATGGGTAGCACTATTGCACCTCTCATAGCAATATTTTTATAGGGTGCTTGGAGCGATCTGTAATTAAAAATTGAGTGACCAAGGTCTTATACATCATGGACCGTTAGCTGACGATAATATAGCTATTATTCAGAAAGAATCGCATGATGAAAGTTTTAAATGCTCTGATAGTTGGGACGAAGACATCAATATACTCTGATTTTTAGTGACAACAAATTACATTTTTTCATCTACCATATTTATAAAAAGGTGAAATGAGTTAATAACTTACAGAAAGCTGGAATGACCACTTGATGAATATATTAAAAAATCTGTAATTGTAGGCGTCTATCAGTAATATTTTCACTGCACTAAAACATTCAAAACAATCATGTTCTAATGAAGATTTTTGAAGACTTACCAGTTTTGAAAACAAATATTCTAGAGACGGGTACCCGGAAAGAGAGAGCGAAATTTATTTTCAATTTGTGCTCACTCGAAAACCCGACAGCCTGAGGTCTCTTCTCTCACATTATGTTATAGATTACACTAGTTCAAAAATTGAGTATTATTTAAGAGACTAGCTAACCTTATTAAAAATCTTATCCTAAATTAATTCGCTTGCGTACAATTATTCGAATCGAAAATATATATAAAAAAGATGGTAAAGCTGAGCCTCAAACTATTCTTGTTATCTCATACAAATTTCTGTGTACATGTAGTAAATGTTGTTGGTAGAACAGAATGACTCTTTTTAAAAAAGAGCNTTTATCGAGAATATGTCAATTTAGGGACCGGAATACCCTTAAAAAACTTGTTAGGGTCCTCAAAAATAATATCTAAAATATAGCTAACTGTACGAGTGATATTAACATTCGTGAACATATAAACTATATCAAATGTCACAATATCATGTTCTGCTTCTATAAATTTTTGTTTTTAGTAAAAATCTAGCTTGAAAAGATTTTTGGCTGTCGACCAGATATGAGCAATTTTTCAGAATGGGTTCTAATAAAGGCCGTAAATAACATTCAGCACCGTTAACCAGATGGTTGTGTCCGGTAATAATTGGTCTGATAGGCCAATCTGATTTATGACATTTGACAAGACCATAAAATTGGGAAATAGAGTTTTTCGGCTCTACTAGGTACCCATTAGTTTGACCTAGGCAATGCCCAATAGTATCCGGAAGCAACTTTCTATATGTAACCAGTTCATGCTGGAAGTTAAAATCATCAACTTTTTAAAAATCTGACTTTTTAAGTACGTTTTCAATTTTGTTATGATATTAATTTTTTGTTAAGATACAAAATCTTGAGTTTTATCTACTGCGAGCAAAACTAGGCTTGAATTACGTTTTTTTAATTCGAAAAAAATCTGCGACCCTTGGATCGGCCGTATAGCAGCCTTGTAAATTTTTTCCACATAAAATAGTAGATGCTCGCAAATGCGCAATATCTAGTTCAGGTACTCCCACTGCCTGACATTCTTTTTTGATTTTTTCGAAAACCTTATTAAGTTCTATGTAAATTGATGCCCCTTCATTCCTAAAAGATTCTCCAATTGAGGCCGTATTTCCCATTTCGAGAAGCGAAATTATTGGGATTTCAATTCCCGTTTGATTAATTATTTTTGCCACATTATATTTAATTTTTGTCCCATATTTAAGTAGCGATAACTTGAGGTCTCTTTTCTTATCGTTAGCAAATTCTGATCTGCATAAAAGAAGTTTGTACTTTTTTAAACACGTACATGGGTGTAAGGTTTATTCCCTTCTTTTTCCAAACTGTTACCACTGGATTCCGGCCGTTTTGAATTGGTTGAATGAGAATAATCTTCTGACAACCAAGTCAAAACGGCGTAAATCAAGTGTAAACCAGTTTGGAAAAAAGAAGGAAAAACTTTAACCACCCCTGTAAGTTAAAAGCCTGTTCAGGACTTCTAGATTGCCTAAGTAAAATTCTCATGTTTGTCATAAATTGAATTCAAATAATTTGTGAAGTTTTTCTTGGGTTTTCTTTTATCCAGCAATTCGAGCTCTTAGCTGTAGTTTCGGATTATCTCCAAATTTAGGTTTATCCACACGGATAGTTGTGTAGCTAATTTCCACGAAAATTTGGGATAATTTATTATTTTTTCAAAAGCAAAACGTCGGTAAACTCCAGATGTTTTCGGGCTCGTAACACTTTTCTAAACCGAACAGGTGTATGTATTCGTAGAAGGTCGATGTCTCTATTTTCGTATACAAATATTATAATTTATTTAAAAGCAAACGTTTTTCGAATAATATTATTATTCAAGCTGAATAATACTTTTGTGAGTTTCAGAAAGATACAGTACGAAATCTAGAGTACAGAGTTTTTTGTGTGAAAATATAATACAATGTGGGCAAAAAACCTAATTTTTCGAAACTAATTTATTTCGAACTAATTTTTTCGAACTTATCTTGTCAATAATATGATTAAGCGTCGTGAATAATGCGATAAATGGTGAATGGCGACTACTCGCCATAAAAAGAGTCTACTAGTTTAATCAGCTAGTTTAAAAATGATGGAAAAAAATAATCGGGAAACTTCTCCTTCTGATACATTTTAAAATTCAACAATTAAATCTTAATATTTTCTAAAATTCTTTTGGATACTAGTTTCAAATTTATGACGAGTGTGATTGAAAGGCAACTTTTCGCTTAAGTTTTACTTCCGGAAAAATTACTTTTGATCAATTTGGAATTAAATTTCAAATAAGCCAGTTTTTAGGAAAGTGTGTGAGTACAATTTAACAAAAGTATTTTTTTGGAGTGAAATTTCAAAATATCTTATTTCGATATCAGTATGATAAATGATATGTTTAAAATAAAATATATAATTTGTGGAAACATCATTTGAGTGGTACTTTTATACCAATTTGCCATAATATTGTAAAATAATAAATAATTTCATTAAATCGAAGAAACTAACAATTTTCCTAAAAAATCGTGATTTTTTCATAAATATTTTGAACTTATTTAACCTCCTTCAAAACACCCAGAAACAAAACTTCGCCACACCCAAAAGCCTATCCAAGAGGCAATACTTTTGAGCGCTTATCACGGGAAACACGGGAGAAGAATATCAATTTACTATTTGTCACTGAATTGAGATAAGCGATGAAATTAAGAACACAACGTAAACATTTTAAATTTTCGCAAGTTTTGTAAAACTAGATAACTGCGAAGAGAAAAGAGAATTACTCACCTGTTTTCTTGAAAAACATCCATAACATCCTTTATCAATAACATATAATGTTACAAAGTTGTAGGAGTGAAACTTTAGCTATTGAAAGCGGTCTAAATTTGAAAATATTAATCTCGATCGCTTACAAGAACAATATTCTATAATCGCCGGCCGTCGCGTCGAAAATATATGCAGTAAATGTGAAAAATATTGGCTAATCACTGAAAAACTCAAATCGTAACCACCTCAATGATTCTATTATTTGATCGATTTGTCTTGTCGGCTCTATTTTGGGTTAAATTGCCGTGCAATTCTTTCGAAAAATTTTTTTTGAAAAAAATTTGTTTTTCAGTTATTTTGAGTTTCATAAAAATCACGCTGTGAAAAAATTATTCATTCGTAATAGAGAACCTGCAGATTAATAAACCTTATTCAAAAAAATTTCGTCAAAATACTTTCCTAAAAACTTGCTTCCTCAGAATTTCGATATTAGTATCGTTTTCACAGCAATTATTTTTAAAAAATTTTAACGAAAATTATTAAAAAAAAGTACGAAAAAAATAACTTTCGACGGCTCATCGTAATAAAATTTTCCAACATATAGTTTGTGAAAAATAAAATGTGCAAATTAGACATATTTGAAATAGGTCTACGATGTTATTTCTGGCGCCGCTTTATTGGCTCCCGAAATTTATTTGCCTTTAGAATAGTCAAAGGGTGTGATGGGGTTAAAATTTTTTTTCGATTTCGCAGCGATATACTACATCAGACAAAAGTATTGTGTATAACAGAGCACTGCGCAGCTATAAAAGAATAAACATACATTTCCTGGAGCCTACCATGAGGTAGTATCAACGTGGGTTTAGGGGGTTGTGGTGGGTGATAATTTGGAATTGCCTGGGGAAATAGCCCTCTCCTCCAGTCTGGACTGGAAGAAGTCGATAACGGCAGATAAAGAATAAAATGAGAAAAAAATAGCTGAACTAAAAACTTCTCTGTCAACTGCAAGTAATTTTTTTTGATTCTGGTGAAGGGGTCTCACCAGTGCTGTGCTTGAAAACCGTAAAAAGTTCGTTAATTCACAAAGTTGTTAATCCCCTCGTCAAATTTTGGCTTTAGAAATTGAATCAACAAAGATGTGCGGAAAAAGTATCGGCGTCCTGAAATAGATAATGCGCCGTCTGTTTTAAAAATCTCTTCCGTTTTTAGGAGGTAAAAAAATGTAATTGAAAAATCTGAGTTATGCTCGGTCCAATTTCAAATCGAATAAACAGACTTATTAATGAGAGGGTAAATAATTTTCGAACTATATGTTTGCGCAAAGCTCGTTGAAAAAACTTAGTTCCTGTTGGTTCTAAGCGCTGAAAAAACGATATTCATTATTTATAATTTCCCAAGCAGAGGGTCAAGTGTTGTTATCTAATCGTCGGCGCGCCTACGCAAGAACAAACATAAATAATTGATTGGTTTGAAGATATGTTTTTCTAATATTTTCTTTTTCAGTTCAATTCAAGATAAATTCTTTAAACTCATTTTCACCTAACCTTAAAACTTGCTTTAACACTTTTTTTCGTAGGATTAAACATAAAATTTCTAAATATAAAATAAAATTTCGAAAATTTAACTCTTCATTAATCATAAAAAGGAAACAATTGAAGGTTGATCCCATAAGAGGTTTCGTAAACACACGCACTAGAATAGCCTCCTTGAAAGGCTATTGCCGCTCGCGGAACTTTTTTGTTTATGCTTCCGAGGGCTAAAAAAGGTTACATAAATACGTTGGAAATAAGCAAACTAAGAATTCAGGACAAACGTTTTTCATGTAATTCTTGATTAAAAATTTTCATAAATATTCTAAAAAAGTAGAACAACAAAGAACAAATAAATATTTATTACTTTCCAATACAGGGTCAGAAAATATGTAGGCGCTATCGAAAGAACGTAAGTTTTTCATTACCCACACATTTCAATGAAAAAATCAAAAAAATTTTCGGACGAAAAAAATGCGGAAAATTTTGATAAGTGTTTCGATTTTTTCAAATTTTTACGAAGTTCAAAAATGAAAATTTGACTCAAATCTTTTCTAAAATATAGATGAAATTAATTTGGAGGAGCTAAACACATTGATCTAGTTGAGCTATACCGATAATAGGCACAACAAAATATAGACTAACTAGTCTACATTTCGTAAGTTATATATGAACCCAAGCTTCCGAGTTTATGCCACCACCTTAAAGAGGGAGGGGGTATTCGCAGTAAAAGGAAAACATAACTTTTTATAATTAACTTTTTAACCAACAGCCCAAGTAAAAAACAGATTTTTCGAAAATAAATTCAGAATCAGCATCGCCGAAAACTGCAGAAATTAAATGTGAGTAACTGGTAAAAAATACGCTAGTACAAGTGTTAAGAGCCTCTAATGTATTCAAGTTGTGTTATTCGAATTTAAGTTCGAAATAAGGACAAAGATTGACACGTTTTATACTTTTTATTTGATGTCAATTATATTTATTTTTTTTGGTTCGGTACTTTTTCATCTGAAAAAAACTGATTAAATTTCTGGATTGAAAACGTATTCCGAGTGGTCAGTCTTCATTGTCTGTTACAGATGTCATGTTCTGAATCAGTTTTGTCTCCCATCGGAGATAATTGATCCTTACAGTTTTTCTAGAGACCGCGAGCTTCTGTTATTTTCTGGTTTCAATTATTGGTTGGATTAACTGGTTCGGTTGGTTTTCCATTAACCAGTTCGCTTTTTAACACTTTAATATCGATATTGTCGGATAAATATCAGTGACGAGGCTCCGGTTGATTTCGTGAATGGGGACAACGTAAAATAATAAAAATTGTAAAATTTAAAAGTTCTACTTTATACTGACTGGTTCAGTTTCACACCATTTTCAAAAAGTAAGTTTAAAACAATCTAAAATAGGTAGACTGGAATTCAGTAATCTAGAATGTCAGCAAAAATCAAAGTACAATCAACTCGGTGCGCGGCGATCCGGGTGGATCGGGATTTGTAGGAAACTCAAATCGAGCTTATCAGAGACGCCGTATTATTCCCACGTTTTTAGCGGTGGGCCCCGAGTGGATTGTTTAATGAGCGTTATAAATGTTTATTTTTTAAAGTTGCCCCCATCTTTGGAAACAAGCGCGAAGAATAGTTTCATCTTGTTTGAACGTTCATGACTTGGGCGTTTTGTTTTGGTGACATATTATATATAAGTCAGAATGAAATTCTTTTCGAAAAAATCTTGTAATGTAGTAACTGTGAGTAGATTGGCAAAAATTAAACACTATTTTCTTAAATCGCAAAAAGAGACTAACGTGGGATGTCCGTAAAAAATATAATAAACATGATTCATGAACAGTTAAAACGTTTTAAAATAATTAAAAAAAAAATAGTTGATCCTAACGCAAGGCATCGGAAAATCGAATAGGATTAAAGAACTTAAGCAAAGTTCTGCCGGACTTGGCTTTACAATTTGCGCGAGCGTCTGGACCGGTTAATCGAGCCGGCAAAAAGTCGATCTAAAAAGATCGATCAAATCGAGCTCGGATCGCTAGATCGACCTGTGCGCCTCCACTTTTGCCTAGTACACCATGTGTAAGCTAAAGGTCTTAAATTAACTAAATTTAAGTAGTCCCGGTAGAGTCCCTTCGGTGTGATTTGTTGATGACTCTTGCAGAAGCTAAAGAAAAGGTTTTTTATTCAATTTGATAACATTAAAAATAAAAACCTGAGTTTTCGCAATATGAAAACCTACCTATCAAGAAGTACTGTTTGATGATGAAGCGGCAGATTCTAAGCTTGAAAGAACCAGAAATTGTCGTTTGACTTTCGACTGTAATCGTAAAAGAAATACCTATGCCGCGTAAACGACGCAATCTCCTATAAATAAAATGTCACAATGCAAAACAGCCCTCCTTTTTGTACGGATTTCCACATTTTTCGTTAGGATGTTATAGGAAATGACTTAAATATTTAAAAAAAGATTTTGCCTGCAAATTTGGTATCTGACTAAAATCGTCCTGAAAAATGCAAATGAATATTAGACTTCTCTGAATCCAGGTGGCGTCCGAAGTTTGAAACATTTGGAAGAAATACCAAAATATGAATCTTACAATCAACGTGATTCAATGCTGGCAAGAAAAAAATGACTTAATTTTTTAATGAAACCAGAATATTCTTGTGGTGAAATTACAATTTTGAACAACTTTGTGTAATGGAAGCCAGTAATAGTCCTAATGAATAGAAGGCGTTTCACTGCTTTGTGTATTTGACGGTCACGAATGGCTCATTAATCAGAAATTAAAGCATTATGCTCAAACTTAACCGATGACATCAATTTATCAAATTGTTTCTATTTACACAGCTTGTTTTTTGGATTGGAAGAGCATTCGTTACCTTTTATACAACAAGAAATGAAAAAAAAATCCATTTCTAGGACTATAAACGTTGTTTTCAATTATACAAGTTTTTGAAAATTGCAAATTGGCACTATAAAATCAAAGCATAGTTGAACCGATGTTCATCGGATCTCAATCAAACATCACCCCTTGTCTTACATTTTAAGTTACATCATTCAAACCTACGTGAATTTGCAACCTGAAGAGTTCGCTTCAAGAAGTTTTAAGTCTATAAGAAACTTTTTGAACTGTCCATGATAAAACAAAGGCCCAATAATCTCTTTTACACTATCCGGAGTATTTTGGCCGTGTAGTTAACATAGTGTATTTTTAGTATAGGGCCCAATATTCCCGCAGAGTGGGAAAGGGGAATATAATTTTATTAATGTTTATAATTAAAAGAATATCAATGAAAATAAGGAAAATTTGTTGCTTGATAATCAGCCCTGATTCTTTTAAGCGAACGACCACCCGAGTAAACAGTATTAACGCTCTAACGGAGTTATAATAAGAAATTTACATCACACTATAGTTTACAGCAAACGTCGTGGTCTTCGAATTGTATGGCAGTCAAAACTGAGGTGATGCTTTGATGACGTGCTTCATAAAAATTGGTACTTTCCCAATAGATATCGTTTATCCAATTTTGTTCCGTTTTGATGCCCTCCGTACTTAAAAACAACACTATAATATTATTGCTTAAATCAGGGATCAAACCGAACAACACAGTGTGATAAAGGGATATTAGCTACGACAAAATAGTTTCAATATAATGATAACTATTTCCGCCAATTATGATCGTGAAATAGACTTGATTGTACTATATGGTAATACGAAATTGTTGTCACATGACGATAAAAATGATTGACTTTAATGTGTAGTGAAAGAACCACCTAAGTAAAATGGAGCCCGGTCCCGATTATGAAACAAGAGTACAAAAGTGTGTAGACTAATTTTGATACTAAAATAAGTAGGAGACGGAGGTTGAGTTGAAAAAACATGTTGCAAAAAGTGACTTGAACGCACTGGTGAACCCCGCAGGACCTGCATACCTAGGTACCAGATTCCCTGGGAAGTTTTTTGAGCAATTTGCCCCTAGAGTATCAAGAAACTCGCGGGGTAGTAAATTTGGTTTCAGAAACTTTTTTGTATTAGAAAATTTAACTAATCGAATTCAGCTTGATCCACTTTCGTCAAAATGACTTCATTTTCCGTTATCAACACACAAAGTCCATGAAATGGTTAATCAAAAAATGTGTGATTTTTTATCTGCTGAAATCTTGGACGAATAAGGGTAACACAAAATAATTTGCATTTTAGGCGTTTTTTTATAGAACATGAAAAATCATCTTTGCCTTAGTTTGCTATAAATTGGCTATTTTTTCGTATGCAGAATTGTCAGCCCTCGATTTAAGTATATAGAGATGTCCGAAGTCTCCCGTAAGAAACGCTAATCTGAAAACTGGCAATTTCAGTAAAAATCAGAAAACCGGTAAAACCGAGTAATCTGAAAAATGAAAAATTTTCCACCTTAATTAACCGTAGATTTTTCCATATACCGCAGTCAGTTACAACATATTGATGGTTGGAACACCAATTTGGACCCAAAAACTTCCGCGGAATTGTACCTATGGATACCCCCTTGGAACGTCAATAAAATCTTCTACTCACTTGAAATCCAAGATTCATTTTTATCCAGGTATCATTGCTCCAACAACTTTTCTCTTTAACTTGTAATCGGCTAAAATTATATATTATTTATAATTTTTGATAAATTTTTTTTCAAAAANCTAAAAGATTCTCCAATTGAGGCCGTATTTCCCATTTCGAGAAGCGAAATTATTGGGATTTCAATTCCCGTTTGATTAATTATTTTTGCCACATTATATTTAATTTTTGTCCCATATTTAAGTAGCGATAACTTGAGGTCTCTTTTCTTATCGTTAGCAAATTCTGATCTGTAAACAGAAGTTTGTAACTTTTTTACAGTAAGTTAAAACTGTTCAGGACTTCTAGATTGCCTAAGTAAAATTCTTCAATTTTGTTCATAATTGAATTCATACATTTTGAGTTTTTCTTGGTTTTCTTTATCAGCAAATTCGAGTCTTCTAAGCTGTAATTTTCGGATATCTTCCAAATTTAGTTTATTCACACGGATAGTTGTGTAGCTAATTTTCACGAAATTTGGAATTTTATTATTTTTCAAGCAAAACGTCGTAAACTCCAGATGTTTTCGGCATCGGTACACTTTTCTAAACCAACAGGTGGTATTTTCGTAGAAGGTCATTTTCTCTTTTGTTCTGTATTGACCATTAAAATATTATAATTTTATTTAAAAGCAACGTTTCGATAATTTATTATTCAAGCTGATAATACTTTTGTGAGTTTAGAAAAGTATACAGTACGAAATCTAGAGTACCAGATTTTTTGTGTGAAAAATTAATAAATGTGGGCAAACTAGAACTAATTTTTCGAACTAATTTTTTCGAACTAATTTTTCGAACTTATCTTGTCATAATTGATTAAGCGTCGTGAAATGCGATTAAATGGTGAATGGCGACTACTCGCCATAAAAAGAGTCTACTAGTTAAATCAGCTAGTTTAAAAATGATGGAAAAAATAATCGGCGAAACTTCTCCTTCTGATACAATTTAAAATTCAACAATTTAAATCTTAAAATATTTTCTTAAATTCTTTTGGATACTAGGTTCAAATTTTATGACGAGTTGATTGAAAGGCAACTTTTCGCTTAAGTTTTACTTCCGGAAAAATACTTTTTGATCTAAATTTGGAATTAAAATTTCAAATAAGCCAGTTTTTAGGAAAGTGTTTTGAGTACAATTTACAAAATATTTTTTTGGAGTGAAATTTCAAAATATCTTATTTCGATATCAGTATTGATAAAATGATATGTTTTAAAAAAATATATAATTTGTGAAAATCATTCTAGAGTGGTACTCTTATACCATATTTGCCATAATATTGTAATAATAATCAAATAATTTTATTAAATCGAGAAAACTAACAATTTTTTCCTAAAAATCGTGATTTTTTCATAAATATTTTGAACTTATTTAACCTCCTCACACCCAGAAACGAGAAACTTCGCTCTCCACACCAAAAAGCCTATCCTATAGACAGGCAATAATTTGAGACGCTTATTCACGTGAAACAACGTAGAAGATATTCAATTTTTACCTTATTTGTACCCATGATTGAGATATACAAGATTAAATTAAAGTGTTAACAACACGTACATTTGAAATATTTCGAAAGTTTTGTATTAAACTAGATACACTGCGAGAGATAAAGAGAAGGTACTCACGCTTGTATTTCTTTGTAAATCATACATTAATATTTAATCCTTAATAGTACATATAATAGTTACAAAGTTTAGGTTAATTGTAAACTTAGCTTATTGAAAGCTGGTCTAAATTTGAGAAATATGATATCGTTGATCGCTTACAAGAAAGATTATTTATATATCACCCAGCCGCGTCGAAATATATGCAGTTAAATGTGAAAATATTGCTAATCAGCTGAAAACTCAAAATCTGTACCACCTCATGTTCTTTATTTGATCGATTTGTCTTTGTCGGCTCTTTTTGGGTTAAATTGCCGTGCAATTCTTTCGAAAAAAAATTTTTTGAAAAATTTTTTTTCATTATTTTGAGTTTCATAAAAATCACCTGTGAAAAAATTATTCTTCGTATAGAGACTGCAGATTAAATAACCTTATATCAAAAAAATTTCTCAAATACTTTCCTAAAAACTTGCTTCCTCAGAATTTCGATATTATGTATCGTTTTCACACAATTAATTTTTTAAAAAATTTTAACGAAAATTCTTAAAAAAAGTAGGAAAAAATAACTTTCGAACGGCTCATCGTATAAAATTTTCAACAATATTTTTGAAAATAAAATTGCAAACTCTATGACATATTTGAATATGTGACGATGTTATTTCTGCGCCGTTTTGGCTCCCGAAAATTTTATTTGCCTTTAGATAGTCAAAGGGTGTGAGGGGGTTAAAATTTTTTTTTGATTTCCAGCAGATATACACAATCAGACAAAAGTATTGTGTATAACAGAGCACTGCGCAGCTATAAAGATAAACATACATTTCCTGGAGCCTACCATGAGGTAGTATCACGTGGTTTTAGGGGGTTGTGGGTGTATAATGTTGGAATTGCTGGGGAAATAGCCCTCTCCTCCAGCTGGACTGGAAGAGTCGATAACGGGCAGATAAGAATAAATGAGAAAAAAATACTGGAAACTAAAACCTTCTCTGTCAACTGCAAGTAATTTTTTTGATTCTGGTGAAGGGTGGCTCACCAGTGCTGTGCTGAAAAACCGGTAAAATATGTTCTCAATTCACAAAAGTTGTTAATCCTCGGTCAATTTTGCTTTAAATTGAATCAAACAAAGATGTTGCGGAAAAGTACGACGTCCTGAAATAGATAATGCGCCGTCTGTTTTAAAAAAAAATCTCCTTCGGTTTTTAGGAGGTAAAATTAAATTAAGAAAATCTGATTATGCTCGGTCAATTTTCAAATCGAATAAAACAGACTTATTATGAGAGGTATAATAATTTTCGAATATATGTTGCCAAGCTCGTTGAAAAACTTATTCTCTGTTGGTTCTAAGCGTGAAAAAACGAATTCATTATTTATAATTTCCCAGCAGAGGGTAACAAGTGTTGTTATCTAACGTCCGCGCCTACGCAAGAACAAATCAAAATAAATCAATTTGATTGGTTGAGAATATTGTTTTTTCTAAATTATTTTCTTTCAGTTCAATTCAAGAATAAACCCCCTTAATTAAACTTGCTTTTAAAACGTTTTTTTCTAGGATTAAACATAAAATTTTAAGAATATAAATAAAAATTTCGAAAATTTAACTCTTCAATTTAATCATAAAGGAACCATTGAAGGTTGATCTCATAAGAGGTTTCTGTAAACAACGCACTAAGAATAGCCTCCTGAAAGGCTATTGTGCCTCGGCGGAACTTTTTTTTATATGCTTCCGAGGGTTAAAAAGTTGACATAATACGTGGAATAAGCAAACTAAGATTTGCAGGAAACGTTTTTTCATTAATTCTTGGACTTAAAAATTTTCATAATATTTCTAAAAAGTAGACAACAAATGACAAATAAATATTTTATTATTTTCCAAACAGCGGTCAGAAAATATGTAGGCGTCTATGAAAAAGTTAAAGTTTTTTATTACCCACAAATTTCAATGAAAAAATCAGAAAAAATTTCGGACGAAAAATGCGGAAAATTTTTGATAATGTTTCGATTTTTTTCAAATTTTTACGAATTCAAAAATGAAAATTTGAACTCAAATCTTTTCTAAAATATATGAAATTAATTTGAGTGAGCTAGAACACATTTATTCTAGTTGAGCTACCGATAATAGGCACAACAAAAATAGACTAACTAGTCATTTTCGTAAGTTATATTGACTCCAGTCTTCCGAGTTTATGCCACCCCCTTAAAGGGAGGGGGGTATTCGCAGTAAAGGAAAACATAACTTTTTATAATTAAATTTACCAGTCAAGTAAAAACAGATTTTTCGAAAAATAAATTCCAGAATTCACCTCGACCGAAAACTGCGAAATTAATGTGAGTAAAACTGTAAAAATACGCTTAGTACAAGTGTAAGAGCCTCTAATGTATTCAAGTTTGTATTCGAATTTAATTGAAATAAGGACAGAAATTGAACACGTTTTATACTTTTATTTGATGATCAATTATATTTATTTTTTTGGTTCGGTACTTTTTTCATCTGATAAAACTGATTTAATTTCTGGATTGATAACGTATTCCCGAGTGTCATCTTCATTGTCTGTTACAGATGTCATTTCTGAATCAGTTTTGTCCCCATCGGAGATAATTGATCCTTCAGTTTTTTCTAGAGACCCAGCTTCTGTTATTTCTGGTTCAATTATTGGTTGATTAACTGGTTCGGGTTGGTTTTCATTAACCAGTTCCGTTTTTAACACTTTAATATCGGATATTGTCGGATAAATATCAGTGACAGGCTCGGTTGATTTCGCTGAAACTGGGACAACGTAAAATAATAAAAACTATTTGTAAATATTAAAAGTTCTACTTTATTACTGGACTGGTTTCAGTTTCACACCATTTTCAAAAGTAAGTTTAAACAATCTAAAATAGGTAGACTTGGAATTCAGTAATCTAGAATGTCAGCAAAAATTTCAAAGTACAATCAACTCGGTGCGCGGCGATCCTGGGTGGATCGGGGATGTTGTAAGGAAACTCAAATCTGAGCTTATCAGAGACGCGTATTATTCCACGTTTTTAGCGGTGGGCCCCGAGTGGATTGTTTAATGAGCGTTATAATTTTATTTTTAAAGTTGCCCATTTTGGAAAAAGCGCGAAGAAATTTTCATCTTGTTTGACGTTCAGACTTGGGCGTTTTGTTTTGGTGACATATATATATAAGTCAGTATGAATTCTTTCGAAAAATCTTGTTGTAGTAAAACTGTGAGCTAGATGGCAAAAATATAAACACTTATTTTCTTAAAAATCGCAAAAAGAGACTAACGTGGGATGTCGTAAAAAATATAATAAACATGATTCATGAACAGTTAAAAAGTTTAAAAAATTAAAAAAAAAATATTGTCCTACGCAGGCATCGGAAAATCGAATAGGATACAGACTTAAGCAAAGTTCTGCCGGACTTGGCTTTTACAATTTGGCCGAGGCTCGGACCGGTTATCCGAGCCGGCAAAAGTCTGATCTAACAAGATCGATCAAATCGAGTCGGATCGCTCGATCGACCTGTGCGCCTCACTTTTGCCTAGTACACCATGTTAACTAAAGGTCTTAATATATAACTAATTTAAGTAGTCCCGGTAGAGTCCTTCGGTGTGATTTGTTGATGACTCTTCAGAGCTAAAGAAAAGGTTTTTATTTCATTTGATAAATTAAAAAATAAAACCTATTTTTCGCAATATTGAAAACCTACCTATCAGAAGTACTGTTTGATGATGAAGCGGCAGATTCTAAGCTTGAAGAACCAGAAATTGTCGTTGACTTTCGACTGTAATCGTAAATACCTATGCCGCGTAACGACGCATCTCCTATAAATAAAATGTCACCAATGCAAAACAGACCCTCCTTTTTGTACGGATTTCCACATTTTTCGTTAGGATTATAGGAAATGAACTTAAATATTTAAAAAGATTTGCCTCAAATTTGTATCCTGACTAAATCGTCCTGAAAATGCAAATGATATTAGACTTCTCTGAATCCAGGTGGCGTCGAAGTTTGAAATTTTGAAGAAATACCAAATATGAATCTTACAATCAACGTGATTCAATGCTGCAGACAGAAAAATGACTTATTTTTATGAAACCAGATATTCTTTGTGTGAAATTTACAATTTTGAACAACTTTTGTAATGAGAGCCACGTTAATAGTCCTATGAATAAAGGTTTTCACTGCTTGTTGTATTTGACGGTCACGAATGGCTCATCTAATCAGAATTAAGCATTATGCTCAAACTTAACCGATGACTCAATTTTATCAATTTCACAAGCTTGTTTTTGATTGGAAGAGCATTCGTTACCTTTTTATACAGAAAAAAATGAAAAAATCCATTTCTAGGACTATTAACGTTGTTTTCATTATACAAGTTTTTTGAAATTGCAAATTGCACTATAAAAATCACATGTTGAACCGATTTCATGGATCTCAATCAAAACTCACCCCTTGTCTTGATTTTTAAGTTACTTATTCAAAACTCACGTGAATTTGCAACTGAAGAGTTCGTTCAAGAAGTTTTAAGTTCTATAAGAAAACTTTTTGGAACTGTCCATGTATAAAACAAAGGCCCACATAATCTCTTTTTACACTATCCGGAATATTTTGGCCCGTGTAGTTAACATAGTGTATTTTTAGTAGTAGGGCCCAAATATTCCGCAGAGTGTGAAAGGGGAATATAATTTATTAATGTTTTATAATTTAAGAAATTAATCAATGAAAAATAAGGAAAAATTTGTTGCTTGATAATCAAGCCCTGATTCTTTTTAAGCGACGACCACCCGAGTAAACAGTATTTAATCGCTCTACGGATTATAATAAACAATTTGTACATCACACTTATAGTTCAGCAATATCGTTGGTCCTCGAATTGTATGGCAGTCAAAAACTGAGTGATGCTTTGGATGACGTCTTCATCAAAAATTGTACTTCCCAATAGATATCGCTTTATCACAATTTTGTTCCCTCCTACTTAAAAACACACTATATATTTGCTAATCAGGGATCAAACCGGAACAAAAGTGTGATAAAGGGATATTAGCTACGACAGAATAGTTTTCAATATAAATGATAACTATTTCCGCCAATTATGCATCGTGAAATAGACTAAATTTACTTATTATGTAAAATTACGAAATTGTTGTCACATGACGATAAAAATGATTTGATTTAATGTGTAGTGTAAAAGAACCACTAAGTAAAATGGGCCCGGTCCGTTGAAACTAAGAGTATCAAAAGTGTGTAGACTAATTTTGATACTAAAATAAGTAGGAGAGCGTAGGTTTGAGTTGAAAACATGTTGCAAAAAGTGACTTCGACGCCATGGCGCGCCACTTGAAACTCCCGCAGGACCTGCATACCTAGGTACAATTCCCTGGGAATTTTTTTGAGCCAAATTTGCCCCTAGAGTATCAAAACTCGCGGGGTAGGTAAATTTGGGTTTCAGAAAACTTTTTTGTATTAGAAAATTTAACTATCGAATTCGCTTGTACACTTTCTCAAAATGACTTCATTTTCGTTATCAACACACAAAAGTCATGAAAATGCGTTATTCAAAAAATGTGTGATTTTTTATCTGCTGAAATCTTGGACCGAATAAGGGTACACACAAAATAATTTGCATTTTAGGGTTGTTATTATAGAACATGAAAAATCATCTTTGCCTTAGTTTGCTATAAATTTGGCTATTTTTTCGTATGCAGAATTGTCAGCCCTCTGTTTAACGTATATAGAGATGTCCGAAGTCTCCCGTATAGAAACGCTACAATCTGAAAAAAACTGGCATTATTTCAGTAAAATCAAGAAAACCGGTAAAACCGATAATTGAAAAATGAAAAATTTTCCACCTAGTTAACCGCCTAGATTTTTCCATATTACGCAGTTCATTACAAAATACTATGTGGTGTGGACAGCCAATTTGGACCCAAAAATTCCCAGGGAATTGTACCTATGGATACCCCCTTGACGTCAATAAAATCTTTCTACTCACTTGAATCCAAAGATTCATTTTTATCCGGTATCATTGCTCCACCAACTTTTTCTCTTTTAACTTGTATCGGCTAAAATTATATATTATTTAATAATTTTTGATAATTTTTTTTCAAAATTTTATGTCTGGAAATTTTCAAACTTTTTTATCAATAGCTACGGGATCTTGTACAACTGCAATTGCTGAGGATGACGAGAGAAGGGATTTTTCATCTAATGCTTTTTTTAGTCGCCTATTTTTCTTCGTCTCACTTGTATAGTTGAATTTACCAGGGCCTTTTCCAGCAATTTCAGGCACTCCAGATCCATCTTTATTTGGCCACAAAAGATACATGGCCAAAAAAACGATCACTGAAATAACTGTCTTTAACTATGGAATTTTATCAAATAACAAAAATCGGACCAGAATTTTAGTTAAAATACGAAAAGAAAAGGTATGACTGGGGTCAGAACCGGGAGAATCAGAGGCCATATTAAAAATGATGTGTTTACGATAGTATGCGATTAGTAATTCCCAATAACCTTGTTCGGTTTGATCAATGCTAAATAATATTTTGCGCCATCTAGTGGTTAGAAAGTAAGTTTCAAATTTTGCAATTTGAGCCTGATCATTTAAATTTATCAAAAATTTTCATCAAAAAGCACCAAATATCACCAAGGAGGTGTGGAATTCTAATTTGACATTTTCTCGGTGAAATTTACTGAAAAATACTTATTTGTAGATTTATTCTCAATCTGCCAAAACAATACATCACAAATTGTTTTTACCATTACACCAATAGTTGCAGTATCATTACAATATGACTTTCTCCTAACTGCAAAATATATCTCTTCCCAGACTATATCTTGTTCAGAGGGAGTGAACACACAAACCCTGCAAATGTACTAGACTAGGAAATAACCGTCCCTGAATGGGATCCTTTAAAATCTATTTCCTCCGACGATACATTTGCGAAATGGCTCAAATTTTTGAGTCGGTGTTTAGTGTACCCATTTGGCTACGCTAAGCACGCCCCGTGCTTTCCGTACCCAAATTGGTCTGAATAAAAAACAATATCTACAGTTGGTCAATTTGGGTA
>SCLH01000707.1:2633-14769 GCA_004367855.1 Oikopleura vanhoeffeni | reverse complement strand
AATTAAAGGAGGTTATGTATGCAAATAAAATTGACTACAGTACAGTATGTCTAATTTATTTGCAGGGAAATTTGAGGAAGGACTGGGAGAATTCTCTTCAAATTATAAACGATTCTCAGTAATTTGATACGATTTTTTTAAGAAATACTGTGTGTTTTTGTCTTATATCAATTACGGAGCTTCTTTGTCGTTTTATGCTAGATTTTAAGCCGAAAATTTTAATAATCTACCGTTCGAAAACAACTCATTCCAAGGTTTTTATATAGCTCAAACTGAGCACAACTATCTAGAGATGAATAAAGTGAAAAAATGGTGCAAACGAGACCATAGTTTCCAATTTTTTCAACAAAAACTGATAATAAAATAATTTGAGTAATCTCCGAAAAAATCAAGAAAGTGTGCTGAATCGGACCAATTGTTTTTATTTTATTATTCACTTAATATTTGTGATCAGTTTGAGCTATCTAAAAAGTCAACGAATAAGTTGTGATCTAACGCCGAATAATTTAAAATTTGTGGCTAAAAATCTAGCAAAAAACGACCAGGAAGCTCCGTTATCGATATGGTACAGTAGATTACCTCAAGACAACTTCAAAATTGGACACTCACAACCCTCTAAAACGGGCAAACTTTTTTGTTATCAAAATTTGTGAACCTGATAAGTGACCATGATGCCGCCTTGTGCTCTGAACATTTCAAAGGCGACTTATTTTTAACTGCTTTGAAGAAAACTGGTCTTTTGTATAATGATGAAATTAGTTTATCAGATATTGCAAAAATGGGATGTTGCTTGAAAGCAGACGGTACAGTTAAGGTGGAGTTAAGTATTTTAAAAATATATATTTTCACACTAACGTTATTTCAAAAAATAAATGCATTTTTAGAATACCAGGCCATGTTNATGTATATTTTGGTGCTCAGTAATCAAATTTTTGTTTTTAAAAAACTATCGGATCATTGGGCCACAATTAATAACGATTACGGGGCTCTCTGGTCGTTTTTGCCACTTTTTCAGCCAAAATTTTTATATGATTTGACTTTCATAAAAATTGAAATCAATGGCTTGATTCGGACCATTTTTTCAATTTATTTTTCTTGAATTTGTGCTCAGTTTGAGCAATCTAAAAACTGAATAGTATAAGTCGATTTCAAGCGCCGAATTATATAAAAATTGTGGCTGAAAAAGTGACAAAAACGACCAGAGGGCCCGTAATTAATATATTACATTTCATGTGTTTCAGTTTATATTTAAGCTCACACGACTTATCAGTTAGCTTGAAACACATAATTATAACTATGCAGAAAAACGCATCTTTTGTACGCTAGAATTGGTTTTTAAAACTTCAGGCGATCCAAAAAAGTGTAATTTGACACCCTCCGAGATGTCACATGTCAAAATAATTAATGCCAAACANACGAATGATAGCTTTTAAGATAGGGGGATAGCCGGTCTCACGAGTGAACAGACTTATTCTTATTGCAAAAAAATAATCGTAAACAAGACACGAATTTAATACAAATACCAATCAAGTTGACCCCAATCGAAACCTTCATCCATTCTCTAGTGTTATAATCGCTACAGCAAAAAATCTTGAACAATGCTTTTCAATCCGACGCTTCCCACAAATTTTCCAAAAAAATTTTCTAAATTTGACCAAAATTTTCAAATTTGGACCAAACAATTTGCTTAATCATTCAATTATTAGGCGAAAAATGACCGTCGCAAAATTCTAAGAATATGGCTGTGGTAACATTTTTATGTAAAAAGACTGGTGGTAGCTAGAACGCAAAAAAACAGTCGCGCCAGCTTTCGGCGCGATTTGTAAGGCAAACTAACAGGCGAATCGTAAACTTCGGGCCCAGCCGTCGATTTCATAAGCGCTTCTCATAAGTAGCCATAAATCGTGCGAACAAGTGCGACCAACAATGAATGATGTGAAAAAATTTCAAAAAAAAATGCTCATTTTTGCGATTAGCGCCAGAAACCTAGAAAAAAATCAAAATTTCGGGCCCGAGCGTCGATTCCCGTGAATAAAAATATCATATTGTGAAAAATCGTAAAAATTGGGTCATCGGACAAGGCTGTCAAAAATTATTTAATATTAATTTCTGCAACTTTCTAGAGGTTGGACAGCTATTCCAAGCCATGGAAAATATTTTTTTTCTAATCGTCAAAGATTCATCAAAACACTTGTCTTCATTACAAAGTATATATGAAGTTACTACGTTCTCCGTTTATTCTTGAGGCGCAGTTTTAACAAAAGGTCCAATTGCCTTGACCACGCCCCTTAACCCTACCAATGAGTTAAAGTATAATGGCTATTAAAATAGAACCACATTTTTAGAAAGGTAAAACAATAGTGAAAAAAATAACAATCAACCATTTAACAGTTTTCTGCTCGGTAGGCAGGGAGAATAAGATTTTCCGATGAAAAAAGTCCAAAAACCGGCTAATTTTGGCACCGTTCTTTTACATATTCTAGATTTAAATAAAGCACTTACAAACAAAAACGCTCCTACAAAGTTTGTATACTAATTAAAACACAGGTTATGTAAAATTTGAAACAAATTTCATATTGTGTCGGAGAGATAGATTTGAAATTTCCGCGAAGGTTACCTCCTGTTACGACTAGTGACGAATTGGTAGTAAGTCATTAAAATCTTGAGTTGAACCTTCGATTTCACAAGATAAAGGCTAGGTCTAATACAAATGCTTTTTTGGAATATGCACAAGCTTCAGATTCTTTCCTAAACTGAGCCTCTGGCACACAATAGGCAAATCAGACATGACTAGGATATCCCTTAAGGGGCGTGGTCGTCGCAAAATTGGCCTAAAAGCCAGTACGTTTGTACATCATGTGAATTCAGTTTCACGGCTGAATGTAGAAACAAGGAATAATATGAACCCACCAGAAATGAAAGTATTGAGTCAATAGGCGTCGAGTCAGGGTCCGAAATTGATCTTGGCAGCTGTTGTCACTCCGCCGGAATATGGACGTCGCAAAAATTTCTCTTCGAAAAATGAAAGTCTATCTCCTCCTGAGTTTTTGAAGGTAATCGACATTCATTTTTTTATTAAAAAATTCAGCCGTATACGATCATTATCTAGGCTGTATTGGTAAAGAAATTTTCGATTTGGATGCGATGAAAGATTCGCTTTAAAACCTAGAAAACGCTTCATTTTAGCTCTTAAAATCATGATAGTTTTCTACCAAATCCTATCTTGTCGTCAATTTTCAAATTTCATATGTTATGAGTAGCAGAAACGTAATACCTAAACAATTATTATTTCGTTTGTAATAACTCATAAGGCATTTTTGATTCAACCTCGCTACTTGTCCTCATCACAGAGAGGTCGTCAATGTCAAACAATTAAATTTTTAGTCGAAAAAAGGATATTTTTTTTCGTATATTTTTTATTCAAATTGATAATTTCATGCAACGCATACTCGATCGGGATCGCAGAAATCTCGATTCAGGTTTTCAGAAAATGATAATTTTTGATTATTATTCGCGAGTGAAAATTCAGCCTCAAATCTCAAAATCAACCCCTTTCAAAAAAGAAGAGCCTATAGTATTTTCTTAGAATAAGTACTCGAGGGTAGTAAGGAACTCTAAAAATTACCGACTTAATGATTTCAAAGGCAGAAATATGCAGTTCGAACGGTCTAACGGAAAAAATCCCTCATTGCACATTTTTGTCCAGATTTGCGACGACCACGCCGCTTAAAATGACGCCAACCGAAAAAAAAGCGACCATCAACGCGACTTTACATGGACAGCCCGCGTTAAAATTTACTTAACATAAGTTGAAATACATTGAAAATTATTTTGGAAAAAATGATTTTTATACATTTTTCATATGATTTCCTATGCTCACAAAGGGTGGGTTGACCCACTGGGTTCCACTCAAAAAGCTTCCATAGTTTAAAATTGAGGTTAAAAATTCTTGTCAAAAGACTTTAAATGAACAGCCCCGAAGAGAAAATTTGTCAAGGACTTAAATGACCGGTCATCAGTTTCTACCTGTTCCGTTTCAAGTTTATACTGCTGTAAATAAATCATTGCCTCAAGTTGGCCCTGCCGGGGACCTCAAAAATGTTAATCATCGCCGACCTATCTTTTTTAAACAAAAAGTTTTTTACATGTACCCTGACTACAAGTTAACACTGTATCCTAACCTCTCATGTTTTGGAGCACACACAAATAACTTTGTGTTTACACTGAGGACATTCAAACTTTTTTGTCATAAAACTTGGATTTTTGGTGGCTGGCAATCAATACGGCCGCCAACTTTATCTTTAATTATTAAGACTCACTTGCACAAAGATCGATCCTGGTCAAAAACAAGAATTGGACATGGCTAGAGGTCTTCCTATGAACCAAACCAAAGTAAGATGTTTATTTTATCCACTCTAATCCTTCGCGACTAACGCGGTTAACCGCCTTTTTCACCTCAAAAAATAAATCATACATTTTATAGGCTATTGATGGTTAGCACAAACAGATCTTATGCTGATCAGATACTTCAATATCAGATTGGAAGTATTTGGTTTGGTAAAAAATGGGCAATATTGCGGGTAGAAATCGAAGGAGGTCCGAGATAGGAGAATCGCCAAATAAACTCCCAGAAACAAGATACCTTACATCGTGCCCAGGTAAGCCTTATTATGATAACTTTCATATGTTGGGTCTTTTTTTTAGATGCCTTAATAGTTATAACTATGGCCCCAAAATTTCAGAAACATTGTCAAACTAAACTAACTTTTGAGTCATAAGTTAGATAGTTTTGATTCGATCTTCTTCTGAAAATTTTGGGCCAATAATAACTTTTTCAAGCTACGTGCCTGGCAGAGCCGTTTTTTTATTTCCGATTTTAAACATAGAAAATTCGATGTTTTTTGGCAGAAACCCTTAGGTTGTTTTTTTTTAGACGCGACAGATTTGACTTTTCACCACAGCACGAACCGTATGAGATATCAGCAAAACAGTTTTTGTATTAAACTGGAAACTAAAAAAGCTCAGGCCAAAAATTTTGAACAAGATATCGAGATTTCAAATGACCGAAATGACCCAAATGTGGGTATCATACCGAAACTAGAAGAAATTCGTAAAGACTAATGGCTGAAAAATAAAATTCCCAAAAATTGAAGTTTCTTACGATTTTCTGATAATGACAAAATGGTAACAAAATAAATTGTCGCGTCTAAAAAAAAACTAACCTTAGGTAGCTTTTTTTTTAACTGCACCCGACCCTTCTCAGTCCCGTTTTCTGAAAGACCATCAGCAGTATATCAACAAACGGTTTTCTGTTAGTGTAGCCAAGTATATTTGTGGCATACAAGTTTTGTTTTGTTTCTCAAAATCACTGGTCAAACCGGTTCACCGGTAATTAATGTTACAAATACCGGTAATGATTTTTCTCCAAGAGAATCAAACAATATTTATATGAGAATGATGAATTTCGGAGTAGTTTATTCAGCACTAACAATTTTTGGCATAATTATTGTGACATGTGACACCTCTGGAGGGTGTAATACACTTTTAGGATCGCCTTAATATATCAAATGTTTTATATGATAATATACTTTCGGGGTAGTTTTTAAAGAGAAAATTGTTTTGGCAATTAATTATTTTGAACATGTGACCACCTCGGAGGGTGTCAAATTACTACTTTTTAAGGATTGCCTTTAATATACTAGGATGTTTATATGAATTAATATACATTTCGGGGTAGTTTTAAAGAAGATAATTGTTTGGCATTAAATTTATTCTTGACATGTGACTACCCCGAAATGTATATTATCATATAAACACCTTGTATATCAAAGGCGATCCTAAAAAGTTTAATTTGACACCCTCCGAGGTGTCACATGTCAAAATAATTAATTTCAAACAATTTCTCTGTAAAAACTACCCCGAAATGTATATTATCATATAAACACGTTGTATATTTAAGGCGATCCTCAAAAGTGTAATTTGACACCCTCCGAGATGTCACATGTCAAAATATTTAATGTCAAACAATTTCTCTTTTAAAACTACCCCGAAATGTATATTATCATATAAATATTGTTTGATTCTCTTGGAGAAAAATCATTACCGGTATTTGTAACATTAATTACCGGTGAACCGGTTTGACCAGTGATTTTGAGAAACAAAACAAAATTTGTATGCCACAAATATACTTGAGCTACACGTAACAAGAAACCGTTTGTTGATATACTGCTGATGGTCTATTCGAAGAAAACGGACTGAGAAGGGTCGGGTGCAGTTAAAAAAAAAGCTACCTAAGGTTAGTTTTTTTTAGACGCGACAATTTATTTTGTACCATTTTGTCATTATCAAAAATCGTAAGAAACTTAATTTTTGGAATTTTATTTTTCAGCCATTAGTCTTAGAATTTCTTCTAGTTTCGTATGATACCCACATTTGGGTCATTGTATTTAAATCTCGAATTTCAAAATTTTGGCCTGAGCTTTTTTAGTTTCCAGTTTAATACAAAAACTGTTTTGTGATATCTCATACGGTTCGTGCTGTGGTGAAAAGTCAAATCTGGTCGCGTCTAAAAAAAAACAACCTAAGGGTTTCCGCCAAAAAACATCGAATTTTCTATGTTAAAATCGGAAAATAAAAAAACGGCTCTGCCAAGTGCACGTAGCTTGAAAAAGTTATTATTGGCCCAAAATTTCAGAAAGATCGAATCAAAACTATCTAACTTATGACTCAAAAGTTAGATAGTTTTGATACAATGTTTCTGAAATTTTGGGCCATAAGTTATAACTTATAAGGCATCTAAAAAAAAGACCCAACATATGAAAGTTATCATAATAAGCTTACCTGGGCACATGTAGGTATCTTGTTTCTGGGAGTTTATTGGCGATTCTCCTTCTGGACCTCTTCGATTTCTACCGCAATATTGCCCATTTTTACCAAACCAAATACTTCCAATTCTGTATATTGAAGTATCCTGATCAGCATAAGATCTGTTTGCATAACCATCAATAGCCTATAAAATGTATGATTTATTTTTTGAGGTCAAAAAGGCGGTTAACCGCGGTTGTCAAGATTATGATGGAGAAATAAATCTTACTTGTTGGTTCATAAGGAAGACCTCTAGCCATTCCAATTCTTGTTTTGACCAGGATCGATCTTTGTGCAAGTGAGTCTAAAATAAAGATGATAAAGTTGGCGGCGGTATTATTTGCCAGCCACCAAAAATCCAAGTTTTATGACAAAAAAGTTTTGAATGTCCTCAGTGTAAACAAAAGTATTTTGTGTGCTCAAAACATTGAGAGGTTAGGATCAGGTTAACTGGTAGTCAGGGTACATGTACAAAACTTTTTGTTAAAAAAATAAGGGTCGGGCGATGATTAACATTTTTGAGTCCCCGGCAGGGCCAACTTGGAGGCAATATTATTTACAGCAGTATAACTTGAAACGGACAGGTAGAAACTGATAACCGGTCCATTTAAAGTCTTGACAAAATTTTCTCCTTCGGGGCTGTTCATTTAAAGTCTTTGACAGAAATTTTAACCTCAATTTTAACTATGGAAGCTTTTTTTTGAGTGGAACCCAGTGGGTTCAACCCACCCTTGTGAGCATAAGGAAATCATATGAAAATTATAAAAATGATTTTTTCCAAATAATTTTCAATGTATCAACTTATGTATAAGTAAAATTTTAACGGCGGGGCTGTCCATTAAAAGTCGGTTAGGTCGCTTTTTTTCGGTTGGCTCATTTAAGGGGGTGGTCGTCGCAAATCTGGACAAAAATGTGCAATGAGGTTATTTTTCCTAGAACGTTCGAAACTGCATATTTTCTGCATTTGAAATCAATAAGTGGTATTTTTAGAGTCCTTACTACCCTCGAAAGTACTATTCTAGAAAATACTAGTAGTCTTTTTTTTGGAAATTTGATTTTGAGATTTGAGGCTTAATTTTCATCGCGGAAATATCAAAATTATATTTTCTGAAACTGCATCGAATTCTGCGTCCGATAGGTTATGAAAATTTAATTTTGAATAAAAATTTAGAAAAAAAATATTTTTTTCCGACTAAAATTTAATTTTGACATGACGACCTCTCTGGAGGACAAGTAGGAGGTTGAATCAAAATGCTTTGAGTATACAACGAAATATAATTGTTTGGTATTTACGTTTCTGCTACTCATAAAATTGAATTTTGAAAATTGACGGACAAGATAGGTTTTGAAAACTCATGATTTTAAGGCTAAAATAAGCGTTTTTTCTAGATTTAAAGCGATTTTCATCCAAATCGAAAATTCTTTGACCATACAGCCTAAGATATGATCGTTACGGTGATTTTTAAAAAAAATAATGTCGATACCTCAAAAACTCAGGGAGGAGATAGACTTTCAATTTTTCGAAGAGAAATTTTTTGGACGTCATTTCCGGCGGAAGTGACAATCAGTGCAATCAATTTCGACCCTGACTCGACGCCTATTGACTCAAATATTTCATTTCTGGTGGTTTCATATATTCCTTGTTTCTACATTCAGCGTGAAACTGATTACATGATGTACAAAACTACGGTTTTGGCCAATTTTGCGACGACCACCCCCTTAAGGGGATATCCTAGTCATGTCTGATTTGCTATTTTGCAGAGCTAGTTTAGGAAAATCTGAAGCTTGAGCAATAATTCCAAAAAAGCCAATTTGTAGACCTAGCCTTTATCTTGTGAAATCGAAGGTCAAACTCAAGATTTTAATGACTACACCAATCGTCACATAGTCGTAACAGGAGGTAACTTCGCGAAATTTCAAAATCTATCTCCTCCGACACCATATATCGAAATTTGTTCAAATTTTAACATAACCTGTATAATTAGTATACAAAACTTTGTAGGAGCGTTTTTGTTGATAAGTGCTTTATTTAATCTAGAATATGTAAAAAACCGGTCCAAAATACCGGTTTTTGGACTTTTTTCATCGGAAAATCTATCTCCTCCTACCGAGCAGAAAATGTTAAATGGTTATTGTTATTTTTTTTCACTATGTTTTACCTTTAAAAATGTGGATCATCTATTTTAAAAGCCATTATACTTTAACTCATTGGTAGGTTAAGGGGGTGGTCAAGGCAATCTGGACCTTTTTAAACTGCGCCTCAAGAATAAACGGAGAACAGTAGTAACTTCATTATACTTTGTATGCAAAGACAAGGTTTTGATGAATCTTTGAGATTAGAAAAAAAATATTTTCCATGTTTGGAATAGGCTGTCCAACCTCTAGAAAAGTGCCAAAAATTAATATTAAAAATTTTTGANACGAATGATAGCTTTTAAGATAGGGGGATAGCCGGTCTCACGAGTGAACAGACTTATTCTTATTGCAAAAAAATAATCGTAAACAAGACACGAATTTAATACAAATACCAATCAAGTTGACCCCAATCGAAACCTTCATCCATTCTCTAGTGTTATAATCGCTACAGCAAAAAATCTTGAACAATGCTTTTCAATCCGACGCTTCCCACAAATTTTCCAAAAAAATTTTCTAAATTTGACCAAAATTTTCAAATTTGGACCAAACAATTTGCTTAATCATTCAATTATTAGGCGAAAAATGACCGTCGCAAAATTCTAAGAATATGGCTGTGGTAACATTTTTTTGTAAAATGATGGATCTGGGTGGTTAGCCACCCGAACGCAAAAAACACAGTACGCGCCACTTTCGGCGCGAGTTTGTAAGCAAACTAAAGGCGAAATCGTAAAACTTCGGGCCCAGCCGTCGTAACTTATTCATAACTCTATTCTTCTATAAGTGAGTCCATAAATCGTGCGAAAACAAAGGTGCCGCACTCAAACATATTGAATTGGAAAAAACCTTTATCGAAAAAAAATGCTATTTTGCGATTGTAAGCCCAGCTAGAATAATTAGACTTCTAAAATTTCGGCCCGAGGCGTCGATTCCCGCTGAATATACAATGATATCATTTTGTTGAAACATATCGGTAAAACAATTGGGTTCATCCGGAAGAGGCTGCTTCAACACAATCTAGTTACCTAATATTAAATTTTTGCTCTTTCTAGCAAGGTTGCGACCATGCCTTATTCCAAGCATTGAAAAATATTTTTTTATCTCCGAATGTCAACAAGATTCATCAAAACACTTGTCTTTCATTACAAGAGTTATAATGATCCTTACTACGTTTCATCCGTTTATTCTTGAGGGTCGCAAGTTTAAAAGGTGCCAGATTGCCTTGACCACCCCCTTAATACCCTACCAATGAGTTTAAAGTAGCGTAATGGCTTTTATTAAAATAGAACCACATTTTAAAGAGTTAAAACATAGTGTGAAAAATAAAAACAATCAACCATTTAACATTCTTCTGCTCGGCTCCAGGCAGGGAGATTGAAGCATCCTTCCGATGAAAAAAGTCCACGATAAAAGCCGTTTACATTTTGGCACCGGTTCTTTTACAGTATTCTCACCGATTTAAATAAAGCACTTTATCAAACTAAAACGTCCTACTACAAGTAGTGCTATACTAATTTAACAGGTTAATGTTAAATATTTGAAAATTTCATTATTAGTGTCGGAGAGATAGATTTTGAATTTCGCGCGAAGGTACCTCCTGTTACGACTATGTGACGCAATTGGTAGTGAGAGTCATTAAAACTTGAGCTTTCGACTCTTCGAGTTTCACAAGATTCACAAGGCTAGGTCTACAGAATTGGCTTTTTGGAATATGCAAGAAAGCTGGGGAAACACTGAAGAGAAAGGTGGCTTACGTCAAGTCGATATTTTGAACTTTTAGTCGTCAAATTCGAGCAAACGTTATTTTTTAACTTCATCTTTTAAAAGTACTTAGAAAAAAATGCGAAAATTTCGAAAATTTTTTTGATGATTGGGTTCTTAGAACGCTTAATTATCACCCCGTATCAATTTGGAGCATTTTTAATGCCTCTAAGGCTTTTATTAAATCAGACATGACCACCCCCTTATTATAATATCCCGGTTCCTACATTTTCTGCAGTTATTATGACATAAAAATGCACCAAATCAATTGTTTATGTTTTGAACGCATAAAACAACCCAAATGACAACAACAACAAAAAATTTCGAAAATTTTGCGTTTTTTTCTTTAGAATTTTGACTTAAGTATTTTTCTCAAAATTATGTTCAAAAATAACGTTTGTCTCTATTTGACCACTCAAACTTCAAAATATCGGGTTGACGTAAGCCAAGTTTCTCTTCGGTGTTTCCCCAGCTTTCTTTTGAGCTTACTTTCGAAAAAATCGAAGCACATTTTTTTCGAAATTTTCCACGTGACCATTGAAAAATTCCAGATTTTTGATTCTGGGGTCGAAATCAAAAAACAACTCCACGGCCTCCACAGACAGTTCTTTATTGGTATGAGCTACCCTTGCAAAAATTTGATAGTGGATTTTAAAATGTGCTAACCATTAGCAGCTTCCAAAAGGGTACGGATACAATTGGATAAACCAAGATAGAGGGGGGATAGATGAAAATTCAGAAGCCAATAAGAGGGATAGAAAAGTCCCATCCCCCTTTTTGCATAAATCATAATATAAACCTTTCAGAATATTTACGATCTCTTATATTATCATTTATGGCACGCCTAATTATGTTAATATTTTTTTAAAAACTACGAATTTAAAAAAAATGGCGGTATTTTCGATGACTCATGACTTGAAGTCGAGTAAAAATTGTGTTTGATTAATTATATAATACCATGGGGGAAATTTGAGGGTGAAATTTTGTCAAAAACAATTTGGCAGTATTTTCGATGACTTATGACGTCCGGTTTGACCGGAAGTCGAGTGAAAATTGAGTTTAATTAATTATTTAATACAAGAGGGTATATTTGAGCGTGAAATTTCGTCAAAAAAAATTAAGCGGTATTTTTGATGACTCGTGACTTCTGGTTTGACCGGAAGTGAAATTAAATATTTAATTTTATGGGCAAAAACCTTGAAAATAATTTCGGCGAAATTTCAAAAAATGTTGATGACATTTCCCAGAAGTGATCACTTCCGGTATCCACTTTTTGTATAGTTCATTTGAGGTTTGAATTTGAAAATGCAAAGTAAGAGAGACATACTATATGACTCATATATAATATGAGTCAAATCAAGTGTCCTAGCAAAAGTGG
>SCLH01000706.1:496641-552362 GCA_004367855.1 Oikopleura vanhoeffeni | reverse complement strand
TTTATAAATCGTGAAAAACTGGTTTTCGTGATTTTTGAGGTCAAAGTTTGACCTATAGTCACCCTTTAAAAAAAATTTCGTATATTTTTTTGAACTCGTGGGGTTTTATTTAGTACTTCTGAAAGCAAAAAAATAAGCGCAAAGCAAGTTGAAAATCGTATTTCCCACCCTAAACTAGGGTGTCCGTGAAATTCTGTTGAAATTTAGACTTTTGGGAACAACTCATCCGATTCCATTATCACATAGCTCAACATGACCAGACATATATAATTCGACTATATTTGGATGTTTTTTTTCAAAACTTATACGGGGGAGGTCCAATATCGCCGAAAATTTAAAACTTTCGGCGACATGGGGACAGGAATAGTTTTTTTGTCAAAAAATGAAAACAGCGTAGGCGTTCGAAATGAAAAGTTTTTCAATATTATAAAACACAATAGGTTCAAATTAATTAAAATATCAAAATGTGTGGAATTGCGTGCTCTACGAAATGAAATCTAATGAAAATTTAAAAATAGAGTTGAGAAATTTAATTCTTAAATGTGACGTCATTCATAGCGCCCTCACAGTCATTTGTTATAAAAACCTCAAACGCCAATGAAATTTCGGCCATATTGGCAAATCAGGCGATATTGGGCTGGCAATATGGGCCCTCCCCATGTATTGAATTTCCAATCTTTCAAACAATAAAGAAGTTGTCCGATTCGCGATGACGGGGGTGAGTGTCGCTTTTGAAAGAAGTGGCGTCTTAAATTTTTGTTGAACCTTAGATTTACTACTTTTTGTTTTAAGGAGTTAGTGACTGCAATAGAGAGATGAAATCATTTTATGTAACACATTTGTGGTTTATTTTAAAGAATGCAGCCGAATGACAAAATTAGTAAGGCACTAACCTCTGAAATAGTAAACGCCTCAAGTAAAATATACAAATTAAGCAAATACAAGGACGATTTGAAATAAAGAATTTTAAAAATAAGAAATTGGTTTTAATGTGTTAAGCTATCTCGAAGAGAATTTTTTCTGGTCATTTTGAAACCCAGAATTGGTTCTGGTTTTGAGATTTAAAAAAAAAATTGTAGGTGCGAAAAGTGATCTTTTAGTCCTCGGGTTCTCACGGCAGTTAAAATAGCGGTATAACAAATAAAATAAGTTGACTCGACAGCAAAAGGTTTTCTCGAGGCTGGTTTTTTTGCAGCGTTATCGGATGTACCGGCTGGTCAAAATTAACCGGTAAAGTATAGCTTCCGGTACCGGAAGTGATATTTTAATGATTCACATGTACCAAAAGATGTGCAATTATCGGTTTTCTGTAAACGATATTATGAACTAGGGGTCAAAAATGACCGCAAAGTGGCGCTATAAGGCAATTTATAGCATGATAAAATATTTTCTGTTCCTACTCAGGATACAAATTCCGCTCTGGCGCCATCTTGCGGTCACTTATGACCTTAAGTTCATAATACCGTTTCCAGACAACTGATAATTGCGGATCTTTTGGTACATGTAAATCATTAAAATATCACTTCCGGTACCGGAAGCTATACTTTACCGGTTAATTTTCACCAGCCGGTACATCAGATAACGCTGCAAAAAAACCTTTCGCTGTCGAGTCAACTTATTTTATTTGTGATAACGGAGTTAAAATATCCCGTGAGAACCCAAGGACTAAAAGGTCACTTTTTGCACCTTAAAACAGTTTATTTTAAGTAATCTCAAAACCAGAAAAACTCCTAGGTCTTAAAATGACCAGAAAAAAATTCTCTACAAGATAGCTTAAACACATGAAATCCGATTTTTTATTTTTGAAATTCCTTATTTCAAATCTTAAAGGTCAGGAAATAGAACAGACATTTTACAGTAATTATAAACGAATGATTACGTCCAAATCCAAACGAACTTCCTCGGAGATTTTGAGCCAATTTTTTTGTCAAAATGTGACACAGTGTTATTTTTTTTATAATTTTGAATACTATCGAATACGCCATAAAAATCGTAGGTTGATTGTCATTATTTCTAGTCCCTGCCTTTATACCCTCTGATAGTAGATAAGGATTTTAAATCCCTCACAAAAATGTCGCATGGCGGTGATTGCAGCCGCTGGTTTATCGGGCAAAATCATATGTTTTGCAGCCAAAATGATTTCTCGGCTTAACGTACGGCAATAAAGTTTTGAAATTATCAAAAAAACAATTTTGTGGTCAGTTTTGAGTGAACGTTATTATTAAAGTATCGTGTCTTAAAGTGAACAAAAATGGGCCAGGAAGAGCATTGGAGTCAATTTGACTGCAAATTGATAAAATTACAAAAAAAGATGAGATAATACAGATAGTTGAGGTAAGTACAAAGTTAAATAAAAATGTACAAAAGTTCATATTCAAAGTTTTCATAGCTGAGCGAACAAGTTTAAAATGTATTGCAAAACTGAAAATTTTAATTTTTAGAAAACAATTTTTAAATATTAAAAGTTGATTTTCCACAGTTTGTTTTTGTGTAACAGGCAAAAAACTCAACATATCAATTAATTATGGACCTTAATTACCCCGAATAAGAATGTGTTTTTGCAAATTGTTATAATTTGTGTAATTTCGGTAGAAATATAAAATGACCTTTATTGAAATAAGAAGCTTCATAAAAATACGTTTGATAATATTTAAAGCAAAAAAACATATCTCAACCTTCAACTCTTCGAATTTTAAACTGCCAACGCCTTTTTCAGCTCATTATTAAAAATATTCATTTTTTTTGGATCTAACACAAGTATGCCAGGTCCTCAATTTAAGATTGAAATTCGCGAAATGAACTAGTTATTTTAAAAATTGTTCCCGTCTAATTATTATTTTGATGAATTTGAAAGAAGCATTTCTCCTTCAGTGAGTAGATCCAGTAAAAGATAATAAAATATTAACAATTTTTTTTGCTTCAATCTCCTTAGTTCAAATTTGGTCCAAATCGTTTTAGTTCAAGTTAAGTTCAAGATCACATAGTTTTTCATCTAAGTCATTCAATTGAATATTTCCATTGCCAGGAATCGTCGAACCAGGCGGTACCAATGAAGCAAATGGGATAAAACTTAAATTAAGAGTGTCAAAAATTTTCTACCTCTTTTTTCACGCATTTTTAAAGAAATCTCAATGACAAAAATATTGTCATGTAAAATAATTTGAACTTTGTATAAAGTTTGATAATTGAAATTTTTTGATACAATTCTGATCATAGAATGTCGCCAAGCGCTTTTATATTTTTGCGTAGGTTGGAGTAGTGTGACGATTCGAAATAAGGAATTTCAAAAATAAAAAATCGGTTTCAATGTGGTCAAGCTATTAACATGGCGTTATTACAATTAATGTTATTAGACAGTCTAATAACATTAATTGTAATAACGCCATGTTAAGGCTCACCAACGCAAAGCGACACACCCAAAAACATCAACATAATCGAATCATGATACCCGGGTCCGAAAATTGTCTTTTTTCTTAGAGAATATTTTAATTAAAAAAAAACGAAGGAAATCAAAATTTTGAATTTTATTTCACTGCCATTTTTCTGATAATTCTGTTTACTTTTCTTTGATACTCATATCAGATCACTCCCGCTCATCAGAAAATGTGGCATTTTGAAAATTTTGTAGATTTACAAATTTTTTTTGTTTTTTTGTCACAAAATCATTAAAATGAGCATCTTCGGTTTATTAATTGTTTTGAGCTTCTATTCAGAGCTTGTCCTGGCAGAAAATTTCTTTGATTATGTGTTAACATCTTTTTCTAGGCCGTTATGGTCTATAAATCAGCGTAAACTATTCTCTGAGAAAAGTAAGTGTTTTTCGAACCCAGGCAATGTTATTGGAATCAAAGACAAAACCTGTGCCAATTTGGGGTAGATAGTAATTCGCAGAAAATGTAATTCGTCGAAAATCGAAAATTTCAACTTTTTAAATATAAAGACACCCTTTTGTAAAAATTCTTCCGGCTCATCGTTTCCAATGCCAAATTTGAATATTGTTCTATAGAAAACATAATTTCTCAATAATTTATTCTAGAACTTGTTGCCAAAAAGGCACTTTTTTTCATAAAAGGTAAGTTTTTTAGCCTCAACTTTAATAATCTTTGACATAAAAACATGAAATATTAAGTTTTACGATGATATTTACCACTGAAAAAGATGGCCAAGTCAATTTTTGACTCGAAATTTCTGATTATTCAACGAATTATATTTTCTGCGAATTACTATCTACCCATCAACTTGCACTTACGATTTGGCGTCCCATTTAAATTGGGTTTGATGCAGGAATCCTACAAACGAGTTGAGATCAACGCACAGGTATTATTTTTCATGCAGCGGTCATATGTATAATTAGGGCTGGGAAAGAATAGTAACATAAAAACTGTTAAATTAAAATGCCAAGTGATTAGTTGGCAAGCTTCGGATCTCTCCAAAGTTACGATCGAATGCTTATTAAATATGAAGTTCTTTCTGATAATCTATTCTTATAGTCTGTTCTCATTTATTGTCTTTTCGTGAATTAAAGACGACTTTTGGTTGTTCAGGTTTGGCAGGTGGAAAAAAATCGAATTTAATTACAAGTAATTTTCTGGTGCTGGGAAATCAGTGACTCTGGTTATAACACCAAATAGAAAACTAATAAGGGGTATATATGCTGTGTTTCGTGTCGCGTAGGCATTGTTTTTTCACAATATTTGGACATGAAATTATGGCCGGATTGCCCCTAAAATCATCGAGAATGATTTTTGCTCGCTGAAAGTTTTCTTACCTTCCTGCAAAGTCTGCTTTTCCGAGTGCTGTTGTGACTGTATAAAAATGAGATTGTTGTCGTAGTCGTTCTTGCACCCAAGTTACGACTCCAGAAAAATATGCCAAACCAAATATAATCTTTTTTAGGGTTTTCAATTATGACGAATAAAACTTTCAAATCCTGGTCGGGTTCTAATAATATTCAAAGTGTAATTTGATACCAAAATTTATAATTGAAGCATGAGTGGAGTCAACTTTCAAGATCTCAAATTTTTCAATTGTTTTGAGGCATATATTTGACAGTCAGAAAGTTGCTTAATTTTTTCTGATATTTTTTTCGGAAATTAGTTGATAATTCCACAGAAAACGTATGTTATAATACAGATAACTCAGGATAAATAATTTCTGCTGGTAAAATATAATAAAATGTTTTCTTCTTGCTAGTGCCCTGAAGTTGTCATTATTATTTTTGTTTAGTTACATTTTGTCTGATTTTTACAAACTTTGAATTTGATTCTGTAATTTGATATCTGTAATATAAACGAAATTCCAAATAAAATTAAAGAAAAAAAAAATTTATAGAAAAATTATAATCAACTTTGACAGTATTTCTCCAATTTAAAACCCTATAGCCAAACCATAGAAGCAAGCCTGTACAAAGTATTTATAAATTGATTTGTGGAAGTATATTCTGGTGTGTAATCTCCAAATCCAATCGTCGTGAGTGTTATAACACAGTAATAAAAGGATTCGAAAAATGTCCATTGTTCCACAAACATAAATATTGTTGAAGGAATTAATGCAAAAACAACGAAGCCACCACTTGCAAAGACACTGACAGAAATCCAGATTGATCGAGAAGTATGGTCGTTTGAAATACAGATCTAAAAATAAATTTATTTTCGGCCCATTTATGACCAAAAACCCATTTTTTCAAATTGTAGATTTTTCTGGTTAGAAAGTTTTCAGTGTAGTCAACTTCTTGATTTTTATCATGAATTCAATAAAATTATTGGCCAGTAAAGCTTTCGGAGGACGAGAAAGAGAGCAGGAATAACAGCTTTAAAAATTTTATCGATTCGAAGATTTCAAGAATTTCAAAAAATGTTAAAGATATTGCCAAAATTTAATTGTTACTTCGCTCGTAGAAAAATGCGAACCAATTTTTTTGAAATTAATCCTGAAAATTATAAATGAAAGCGAAACGTCGGTTGAATAAATTTTTGATAAATTTTTTTTAACTTGTTATTTCCCGTGCTGTAAACGTTGGCACTGGCAATCAATGAAATTAATAATTGAAACCACCTTTTATTATCATAATTTCGATCTTTTCCAGAAAATGCCTTTTGAGCGTCGCTAGAATTAAATATTCATTCGGTTGTTTTATTATGCGGTAAATATTGATATTAAAACACTAAAAAAAATTATTACAACTGAAGGTGCTAAATTTTTACTAGGTTTAAAAAAAAATGAATTTGCTTCAAAAGTTTGACATTGAGCTTGACATACTAGGCAGTATTTTCAGACTTCGAGCGTCTTTATTGTGGGCGCTAACATTTTTTAAGACTTTAAGGGAGTAGTGATAGTGATTTTTGAGATTTCAGAGGCTTCGTACGGTGAGAAAAATGCAGACTGGACATTTTTGAAACATACAGGAACATCTATCTTTGATCTCGCGATTCCATTAGACAGTTTAATACCACTCCCACCACCTTTTTCGACGTTTTGATCAAAGGTTTTTNGGAAGTACTTTTTCAAATTACGACCTGATGGGCTGTAAATCGACAAAAAAGTGCGCAAAATCGACAATTTTGAATATGAAAGTGAGAATTAGAAAATTTAAATACCACCAAAAGATTCCTTGGGACGGTTTGCTGGAAACGATATTAGCAACTATGGTCTGATTCGGATTACAGCGGATTCTAGAAAAAAATTAAACTTTTTCATAAAAATTATTTTTTGATCTCTAGTTTCTGTTCAAAATCAGACCAAAGTTGCTAATATCGTTTTCAGCAAACCATACTCAAGGAATTTTTTGGTGGCATTTAAATGTTCTAATTCTCACTTTCATATTTAAATTGTCGATTTCGCGCACTTTTTTGTCGATTTACAGCCAATCAGGTAAAAATTCAAAAAAGTACTTCCTGCAAGATGTTCACCACTCCTTAGGCTTGTTACATTCCGGAAATGACGTTTCTTGAATTTCCACAGAAAAAGCCTTTAATCAAAACGTCGAAAAAACGGGGGTGCTTTAAGTAACCAAAATTTGTTCGCCGTGCTTGACCCCATTTTACATCTGTCATTTTTTACTAAGCCATTTTGATAGGGGAAATTTTATTTTGGTCACTTTAAGCGCTTCAAGTGACCCATATTTTCTCAACTCTCAAGCCTCAATAAATTGGTCACTCGAAGTGTGCGCTTTAAGTGACCAATTTTTTGGTGACTCGGTAATTTATAACTTTGATTTTAATTTGAAATTTTTTGCGAACTCTTGTTGATGACACATCATTGCTTGGGGTACTCTCAGTGACCAAAATTTGTTCGCCGTGCTTGACCCATTTCCCACCTGTCATTTTTCCCAAGACATTTTGATAGGGGAAATTATTTCGGGGAAATAGTTTTGATTTAAATCGTCTCTTTATAGAGATTTGAAATTATCGGTTAGACTCTTAACGATTTTGATTGGAAGCTCTAAAGGTACAATCAAGTTTGAACTCTAGAAAATTTTTTATTACCAAATTATTTGGATTTTGATTTAAGATGCCCACAATTTGAACTTTTTAATATGATGCGTCATAATTAGAGTTCGCAAAAAAGTTCAAATAAAAAACAAAGTTATAAATTACCGAGTGACCAAAAAATGGGTCACTCAAAGCGCGCGCTCTAAGTGCCCACAATTTTGGGCACTTCAAGCGCGCTTAAAATGCCCACTTTTTGGGCACTTGAAGCGCGCGCTTTGAGTGCCCAATTTTTGGTCACTATAAGCGCGCGCTTCAAGTGACCAATTTTTTGGTTACTTAAAGGTCACTCCGAAAAAACACCCCTTTTCGGCACATTCAACCATATTACTGACCCTTGAGGCAAAAATCGAAAAAAACAGCTCCTGTACACTAAAATTCAGACAATTTTCCGGATTCTCACCAAATCTNCTTTCCGATATAAGCTCTAGGATCCTTGTTTCTTTGAAAAAAGCTGAGGGACTCGTGTATAACCGCGGTTAACCAAATGGTTGGTGGGAGTGATACTCAACTGTCTAATGCAATCGCGAGATCAAAAATAGATCTTCCTAATGTATGTTTCAAAAAGGTCCAGTCTGCATTTTTCTAACCGTACGAAGCCTCTGAAATCCCTAAAATCACTATCACCACCTCCTTAAATAACCCGTTCCTAATCCAGTTAACTGATAAAATCAGTCATAGTTTTTCCTTAAAATAAATTTGAAAGGGGTTTGTGTCAAAGGGAACTTTCTCAAAATTAAATCGGAACTAACGGCATTAATCGTAATTTATTGGTCATTCTCGGCAGAAACCGGGTTCATATATTATGCACGAAAAGAAATTGTCAGAATTGGCAACGTTTAAATTGCGGTATTAGTAATTCGGCATAATAGATAGCTTGCCAATAAATTGAAACAGAAGAATTGATTTTTATTTTTGGGCAAATTTGTTTTATTGGATTTAACTAACATATATCTAGAGGTACACTTGAGCATGAATATTTTAAATGTGAAGGGACGTTTTGCAGATAGTTGACGCGTAGACACAGCTATTAATGAACAACTCTGACGCAGATATGTGTCAATTGACACACTTATTTCCGCTTCTGGTAAAGATACCGTAATAAAAGACAGGATATTTGGAAGGTCTGTAGTTTTTGTGTACACAGTTAATATTAATTTAGAATTTTTATATTGGCAATTACGAAACTTTTGAAATATATATACGGAAGGTGATACCTTAACTATGGTCGGGAAACCCACGTATCTTCACGCATATTCAAAACTCTCCAGATAAAAATATTCATTGTTAAATTTATTTAAAGTTCGTTCAAAATAAAACTCAGTATAACTTTTGATTTGTCAAAAAACTGTGAAAACCCTTTTATTCAGCCGCAACATCAGGCCTCGGCACCAATGCGTTTATATGTTGTGTACACAGCAGAATATTGTGTACACTTGGCGCAAAGCAAAAACAATCGTTGAAAAAATTTGGTTGTTGCAAGAAAAAAAAACCCGAGAAACCCTACTGTTCCGACCCCAATAAAAATGTGTTTTCTGACAAACAGGCTCACCGTGTACAGAGAACACAAGTTAACTTGACTCTTATTTAAAAAATTTAACATATATCAAACACATTAAACACATAACAAATTTATAATATATTAATTATGTTATAAGAAGATTTTTTTTGAAATACTTGCTCAAAAATATCAGAAAACAGGTTTTCTACACGCGCCTCGAAAAAAAAAGTCAAAAAGACAGGTTTTATCAACGCTTGAATAAGAAAACGTTGACGATACAAAATCCCGAAACCGAATTGCCAGGCTCAAAAATCGCAATCTTATACATGTACAATCATGTGATGTGAATGTGAGATGTAGAGACAGTCGAGATTTCCCTTTAAAACCTTCTCGAAGGTTCGATTTTCCGACACCCGGATTCAAAACATATTATTAGGGAAGTATATCCTTTTCTCAACCAAGGTCTATCTTAAAATGCTAACTATCTTGGAAGCGCGTGTTCGAATCCCACTAATGTTGTCTTAGTGATTGTTTTTAGTTTGATTATAGCAAGGTTGCTTGATATTGAGACCGCCAAAGTTGATCGGTGTGTAATCACTTAAACAATCACTTAGGCAATCACTCCTACAAAATTGATGGGATTCGAACACGCGCTGTAGAGATAGTAAGCATTCTTAAGATGTACTTAGATTGGGAAAAGGATATAAATTATGGACCCTCAAAGAACAGATACTGTGTATTTGCATGATACAAACAACGCGGAATACAAGCACCCAATCAAAAGTCCTTGATTGCAGAATAGACCGTTTTAATTGGTTAGATTTGAAAGGAATCAACCAATCAATGCTCAGATTCCACATTTTCAAATATTCAGGATCTGGCTTCTGAGGGTCTGTTATCCATATAGCGTCAGTGAAAATTATGACTATCGTCTAAATGTTATTTTTCATGATTACATTGTATAAATTTAGAGAAAAAATTGTAGAATGTTTATATTTTATTCAAAATTGACAACTTTACAGTTAAAGGCTATTCCGTGAGAAAAATATTTAACCTGTAATTGGTCAATTATGTGTTTTTTGGACCGAAATAATTATAAATTCAAATAAGATTTGTGAGCCCACGCGGTTCGGTTGCACAGGACGAAAACATGGTAAATAATAAATAAGAAGCTGTCTCAATTGCTATCTAAAAGCTGTTAATATTGCCGTTGGAGTACAATTGTCAACCTAGATTAAATCAAGTTTGACGAGATAATATGATTTTGCGGAGATACTATTTGGTCATCAATAAATTATTCAATATAGCCAGGCTATAATAGCCTATAATAATTATATAGGAATGGGAAATAAAAATATTGTTTTTTTTCAGTTTTGTTAGTCAAGATTTGCTGAAACTCAACAAAGAAAAATTACTACCTTATATATTTGAAAACTTTTGACGTCCATCCACGGTGGATGATCCACCGTCACGTTCTAATTTTAAACAACTTTGGAAATTCTGACTCATGATTCAACATGAAATTTTTACATTAACAATTATTTAAGAAAAATAAAAAATTTAATTTTTTTTAATTTGTGTGAATTGTAATGTAATATGATTCGAAAAATCATCAAAAAATTTCGAAAAAAATGCAAAAATTATTGCATATTTTAAACTCTGTTCAACCGAACTGCGAGATTTGACAAATCTGAATATAATATTAAACTATTCACATAACGGGTGATGTATTTTAACGTAAGCAAAACGTTGCAAATAATCAAGCTGAAACATTCACATTATATTTTTAAACTCCGGGTGAATATCGGAGAAGATTTCTCCCGAAGTTATTCGATTTCGATAACTGATTAAATAAATTTCAGATGAGACAATTTGAATAAATTGCACTTGAATTTCAAGCTCCGAATCGGAGCCTCCGATGACCATTTTGTTTGAACTACTCAAAAACGGCTGTTCACGGTTCACTGGAAAGCATTATAAACCGTGAACAGCCAATTCATTGGATTTTAGCCCCCTATATCGGTTACTGGAATAATTTTTAATATTCATCTAGCGTTTGTCATATTTATTTGACGTTAAAAACGGTCTATTGATCATTCGTGAAATGTGTGAGAATCTATTTTGAAAAAATAAATTAAAACTGTCAATATATTATTTTCAGTTTATTTCTAATTCACAAAAAAGTGTAAGCCTTTAAAAATTAACTCTGAAATCTATAGAAAATTTATATTTTAAAACTAACAACACATGAATGAATTAATTTTGATTATATTTTTAGCTTTTCAAAAATGAACCTCAAATTTTAGCTTGTCAGCCTCATCATCTGAAGTTACATACAAATTTTAAATGTAATTCCCATTTTAAATATGCATTTAGGGTTCTTGTCAGATTTTCACTATTAAAAAATTACAAACAACGCGAGATATGCTTGCAGCCAATCAAAAACTTCGAATTTAGAATCGGCCACGCAATCATGATCTCGCATTTTGCATTATTCGAATAGTCACGGTCTGATAGCCAAGAAACTTATCTGCAGTGATTTTTACAAACAACGGCATTTTGAACGGGGTTTAATCGACCCATATGCAGTAAATGTTTTTCGAATTGATTCACCTAGTTACTCATTTAAAATTTTCAATATTTAATATAATTGCAGATGGCTAAGCCATAATGAAATCATTAATAAAGTTTTTAGCAAACTCGCATAAACCGTACGAGACTTTGAATAGCCATCATTGATAAGTCTTAACTTTTCTACTTTTTTCTTTTTAATTGGAAGTTTCAATTTGGAACTATCATTTTTTTTCAAAATTTTCATTTGAAATTTACTAAAAAACCCTTTATGAAGTGTGTCAAATTTGATGAAATTATTAAATTCAGTTGAAATTCTTACCTTTAGGCCACGTTCGCAGAGTGTGAGCACTGAATTTCTCATAAGTGCCCCAAGTGCTGAAACCATCAAACCAAATAGGCACATTCCCACAACAGAATAAGCAATGCAAAATGCTTGACCAGCTTTTGTCACTGGAGCCGTGTGACCATATCCAATTGTCGTCACCACTGTAAAAATTTTAAACAGTTTTTTGAAAAACTTTTGCCCAATATTGATCCTGACTGCAGTGCAAAAACTGAAATCTCATTATTTGTACTACCCACTCAGAGACCACCGAAAATTTACGCATTTACGATTCGTCATCTTTTCCTATCATGTTGCAGAGACAGCCAATCAGAGCCCCGAAATTTCTTTCGCGCTAGCAGTGGTGCCCTCTGAATGAGTGGTATTATAAATATTTTTTGTAATTTTTTCTACTGGTGAAACTTTCAAAACCACGGGTACTTTTCAAAGTTGTCATTGATTTTGAGTTTTCTTGGTTCCTATATCACTTTTTTCATTTCAAAATCGATTTCAAAATAATAAAAATATTTGAATTATTTGTGGTTATTCAGTGAAAATTGGAGTATAATCCCTAAAAAAGATAATGAAAGATTATATAATTTTCAGTAACTTAGCTTCAAATAATTTAAAATTCTGAGTTATTTGTTTAATTGTAACCTGCATAAACTTCAAGGTGTTTAAATTGTCTATTAAAGTGGCGTTAAAGAGCAATATTCGTTTATCACACTTTGCTTAGAATGCGTAGCCACGTTAATTTTTCTATGTAATTCTTCTATTAATTCTCCGATTTGGCTACGCATTCTAAGCAAAGTGTGATAAAAGAATATATTAAACATTTAGTTTTAATTTTCAAAAAAACACAAAAGTCCTTATACTTTGGTGTGAGTTGGTTATTGCACACGTAATTTATGTGAAAAAAATTGGCATTATGAATTATAATGGTGAACTGAACGCTCAATAAATTTAATTTTTTGAGATCAAAAAGCGATTGATATTTCGATTGACGGAGCCAATTTATTTTTCTGAATTCGTACAGTAGATCAGTTAAACAACATATTTGGTCATCTTGGATTGACAAAGAAAAAAGCGTCGAAAAATTGGGTCAAATATGTTAATTAAGCAAACTGCTTGCCCAATTTTGTTCAAAAAATATTGTTCAATATTTCAAACTGGATATATATGTTCATTTTAATTTATAATGAACTTTTTCAGTTTTAAATCAAATTGACTTTGAATCTCTCGTTTGAAATTGAAAAAGTCAATATCTCCAATTTTATTATACTTGTAGGGAAAAAAACTTTTTTGGCACCGCCGAAAAGCTATTCAAAATAATTCGCCGGCCAGGCCAAAATGTTTGTCAGAATTCGATTAGCCTGGCCTCGGTCAGGTCACTTTAAGACATTTTTAAATAGCCCAAATTAACCCTGGGTCGATACCGAAGGTTAAAGTCCAATTTTTTCTGAGAATTTGTAAAAATGCTTTTATTTTGTTATCAAATTTTGCATTAAAATAAAAGAATATCATATCAATATTTGAGCATATAATTAAATAAATCTCCTGTAACCTACTTAAATTAACCAACAGCTGATCACCTAGGTAAAACTTCTATAGACTGCCCAATAAGTAGGCCCCTCTTTAAATTCATCTGATGAAACCAGTGAGCGGCCACTTAGTGGCCTGTATCATGATTAGTAAAATAATTATAATGGAATAAAAAGTTTAAAGTGGTGGTCAACGCTAAATTGTCAAAAAACGTAGTTTTGTAGCCGGTTTCACGCTTAATGTAGAAAGAAAAAAGATATGAAATCCCCAGATATGAACTATTTGATGTTCTGACGTTAAAGGAAAAATAAGCTCATTACACATTTTCGTCAAGCTTTGCGTTGACGACCTCCTTAATGACATTAAATAAGTCGAAATAATGAGGTTTATATAGTCATGGAATACAACTTTTTAAATTGACCCATTTAACACTGCTTAGGACACTGTGTCGTCTTAACTCTCTCGCTTAATTTTTAATGCCCCTTAAACCCTTATAAACCGGCGAACTATACCCTCTTGAAACCTCTTTAATTAAATAAACTAATTAAATACGACTTATTTGGTCAACTTACTTTATTAATGGAAACTTGTTGCACTGTGTTTAAAAATGCCTGTGGTTTAACCCCCTCACACCCAAAACCATTAAAATTCCCCTCACACCCAAAACGCCATACGGGGACGCCACTTTGGGCGGTTATTGCGGAGATAATAAATGCGATAAAATATTCATTATTTTTAATGACACAAGATCAAGGATAGACTTAAATTGAAGGCTTATATTTTTTTTAAACTTTAATTTTGTGTGCTCGATAAATGCAAGACAAAATAGAGGTTTAGCTCCGGGTACCTCATCGGAAAACCATACATTTTTCAAAATCACATATGAATCGCAAAAGATTAATTATAACACTGGCTACTCAAATATAGTCTCTGATTCAAAAAAGCTCATCTCAATCGTCTAAAAAATTTTCGTCTCCCTTAGCGCCAAAATGCACGCACAAAAATCAGATAAAAAAGTTATGATAATAGTTTTCGACTCGAACTCTGAAGGTTTATCACGCTGAATTTGGAAATTGAAAAAGTACAAAATTATATTAAAATTATTGAGAACAGACTTAAATTTAATTATCTTTGGTCAATATAAGCCGAAAAAATGAAGTTAAGTTTTTTCCAAGAAAAAAAAATTATTCCAGAGTGATATGGAAATTATAAATAAATAAGTCAAACTTTCGCTTTCTGAATCTTTTCTCTGAGTGAAATTATCTCTATTCATTAGCATACAACATACTAATTTCTATTTTTCTGTACCAAAAAAGTACATTTCAAAAATCGGTAAAAAACTATATTTGAGGATAAAAATAAATGTATTTGAGAATACAAATAAATGTATTTGATCAAGATGTCAAGCCACTAAAAATAGGACAACTCAGTTTTTCGGACTGCTGTAGGCTTAATTAAACGGCGGGATATAGAATAAATCAAGCTTCAGCTAGATTTTGCGGAAAAGCTTTGATCGTTGTTTTTTGTCTAGATGGCGTAAAATACAATTTTTTATAAATCTCATTATTCATCCGACGGAAATCACAATTAAAAAACATGAAATTAAAATTTTAAAAATGCCTTATTATAATGAACAAGATCTCGAAGATTGTGTTGACTACAAAGATAATGATACACAGACTGAGGATCTTAGTGATTCTGAAGATGAAATTAAGGAAATTGAAATGGATGAAAAGGCAATGATTAAAAATGTTAAATTCGTTGAAGAAACTAAAGATTCTATCTAATTCTATCAAAAAATAAAACTTATTTCCCTCAAAATATAATAATTCGCGAAAACTAGAGTTTTTTTATTTTTTCGAGTTTTTAGAGAAATCACTTGGGAAAAATAAAACTCTCAATAAAGAGCAGAGAAAAAAATAATAATACCAGGAGTAGCCTCAGATAATTTTCTAAATCTAAGTCTCCTTAGAATTTTAATTTTATGTGTTGTATTTACGCTAGGATTTTTTAACGAAAATTGGGCAAAAATCATGAAATAAAGTAGGAACAAATATCTTTTGAAATGCTAGTCGTATCAAATTTTTAAAAACATTACTAGAAAAAGAATTGCGAACTCTATGACACATTTGAATAAAAAGTCTGTGGATTAATTATTTCTATCTCGTTTTGGGGATTTGAAAAATCTCGCGTCCCCGAATGGCGATGGGGTGTGAGGGGGTTAAGGGGGTACTAAGAATTTTTTATGAATTTTGATCAGTCTAATCTGGTCAATCACAATGGTGGTAGTCTCGCATTTCTCAGTCGTCTAGTTTGGCGACCGGGAGACTTCAAAGACAAAAACTTAGCCATTTTTGAGCGAAATTAAAGACTTTTTCGGTTACCACACATCCGATTTGTAACTTTAGCCTATGAATTGCGACCGCCACCCCTTTAATTCACATTTTATTGAAATCGGCTCGGCCGGATTAAATCCCATATAAGATCATCATATTAATTTAATAAATTGAACATCGGATGAGTCTTAACCGGAAAAATGGTCTGTAATTTTCTCGGAAATATTATGCGAATGACGCGTCATGACGTATTCTGTGAAGTTTTCGAAATTTTTAGTTCACTTTTTTGGCTGAATTGAAACAATGCAAGACAACTTGATCGTCAATTATGCTGAGAGAATCCACTGAAAAATCTCTTCTTTATCTTATATTGAATATTTATAAGTTGAACTTGATAAGAGTTTAAAAATAATTGGACTCTCGAAAATTCTGACTAGGTCCCTGGACTTCAAGATCACAGTCAAGTTTTGAGGTCTGTTAACCCCCTCACACCCTTTAACTATCTAAAGACAAAAATAAATTTCGGGGGCCAAAACGGCGCAGTAATAACATCGTCACAGACCTACAACTCAAATGCGTCATAGAGTTTGTAATTTTATTTCCAAAAATGTTGTTGAAAATTTCATACGCTTAGCCGTTCGAAAGATTTTTTTTCCTACTTTTTTTTAGGATTTGTTCGCAAATGTCTTAAAAAATAATTGTGTGAAAACGATACATAAAATCGAAATTCTGAGGAAGCCAATTTTTAGGAAAGTATTTCAGGATTTTTTATATTAAGTTTATTTTTTCTGCAGTCTCTAAACGAAGAATAATTTTTACACAAGTGATTGTTATGAAACTAAAATAATGAAAAAATTTTTTCAAAAAATTATTTTCCGAAAAAATTGAACGGCAATATAACCCAAATAAAGCCGACAAGACAAATCGATCAAGTGTAAAACATAAGTGGATAGTGATTGAAATAAGTGATTTTGAGTTATCAGATGATTAGCAATATTTTTCACATTCTCTGCATATATGTTGACGCGCGGCGGTATGAATAATTGTTTTGTAAGCGATCGAGATATCATATTTTAAATCTGAGACAAGCTATAAATAGCTAGAGTTTCACGTGTAAATTTTTAACTTATATGTCATTGTAAAAAATGTATGGTTTTCCAAGAAATTGAAGGTGAGTGAACCTCTATTTTCTCTGGCAGTTATCGAGTTCACAGACTTCGAAATTTGAAAATTTTATGTGTTATTTACTAAATTCTATCCTTGATCTCAATCAATGAAATATAAATTAATTGAAATCTCTTCCAGTTTTCTTGTGATAAGCGCTCAAAGTCGTGCCTTTAGATAGGCTTTTGGGTGTGAGGCGAAGTTCTCGTTTCTGAGTGTGAGGAGGTTGAAACACCCTTTTTTACCGGAGAAGCTGATATAAAAGTACGCCAAGTTCTGAGAAATATTATATTTGTCTTTAAGAAGTGATCTTAAAGTTTCAATGAATATTTGTAAAATGCCAGAAATTGATAGGGTGGGTTAATTAACTGTCAAATCAGACAAATATTTTCTCATTCAAGGAAATAATTTCTTGCCAAGTTTGATAAGTCAAGATCAAGCTTAAGATGTTTGATTTCTAAAATTGCGGTGCAACTAAAAAATAAGGTAACATAATTGTCAAAATAAGGCTGATATACCCATTTTTCAATTAATACGATCAAATTTCACAAAACATAAATGTATAAAATCTTGTTCCTGTCATCGAGAAGAAAAAAACATGATTGAAATACCAATTATAACCACATTCAACTTCGTCGGTAATATGTATGCCCATTCCACGGTATTTCTGCAGTTCTTTCAGCGAGTCTTTGACCTAAAAAATTGAATGAATTGTTTGGCGGGAAGAAAAATTACCGTATTTTACACAAAAAGCTCTCGGAGACGTGAAATAGTACTTATCATGTGCTTATTATATAGACTATATAATATAGTGCTTATTTTAACAAGCGCGTTTGTACTTTTGAAACATATTGATCCAAAATGCGTAGAGATGATTGGCCGAGGTGGACTTAGATTTGATTGATGACAGCCAGAAAGCGGACTTCATTAATATATCGGAGTAAAACAGTAGTTCTAGGTTTGTGTGCATTATTAATGAAATCAAATAAATTGATATTTGTTTTGATGAGAATTAAACCTGAAATTCAACTTTTTTTTCGATAATTGTAAAACTTTATTGAAAAAAGATTTGAAGTTGCAAAAATATTTAGAAATGCAGTCCCATAACATAATCACCCCTTACTAAGAGTTTTAAAACAGCAATAATGGTATTGCTTTAATTCAGTGATCCGAAAACCACTTAATTTCAAATATTCATGTCAACCACAAATGATAGAAATTAACCAAATATGGTTAACCCTAGGGTTACTCTTCGCAAAATTAAATCCAAATAAAACAATTCGGTCTTATGAATCCACAAAATACAACTAAATTCATATAACTTAAAATAATTGAAAATTTTACCATTATTTTGTTTCTTACTAGTGCAGGAACACTCCGAACTGTCAAAATTTGACGCTATTTTTTGTTTGTACTAGACTAGCGCCATAACTGAAATCAAAGCTAGACAAAATCTTCCGGTTATTTAGGGGGTGGTGTGAGTGATTTTTGGGATTTCAGAAGCTTCGTACGGTTAGACAAATGCAAACTGGACATATTTGAAACATACATTAGAAAGATCAATCTTTGATCTCATGACTCCATTTGACAGTTTAGTACCACTATCACTAACCATCTGGTTAACCGCGGTTAAAGACGAGTCTCTCAGCTTTTTTCAAAGAAACAAGGATTCTAACGCTTATATCGGAAAGTTTTGAAATTTGGTGAGAATCTAGAAAATTGTCTGAATTTCAGTGAATCGGTTCTGTTTTTTTCGATTTCCGCCTCAGGGGTCAGGAATTTGGCTGCATTTGCCGAAAAAGAGTGTTTTTTGGACGTTTTGACAAAAGGCTTTTTCTGTGGAAATGCCAGAAATGTCATTTTCGGAATGTAACAAGCCCTAGGGGTGGTGAACATCGAATCGTTCGTATTTTTTATAAATTTTGCCCAGATTGGCTGTAAATCGACAAAAAACTGCGCGAAAATGACAATTTTGAAAATAAAAGTGATAATTAGAAAATTTAAATTTCATTGAAAGATTCCTTGGGTATGATTTGCTTGGAACGATATAAGCAACTATGGTCTGACGTTTCTGGCATTTCCACCGAAAAAGCCTTTTATCAAAACGTCCAAAAAACACCCTTTACGGCACATTTCTGACTCCTGAGGCAAAAATCGAAATAAAAAACGATTCACTAAAATTCAGACAATTTTCTAGATTCTCACCAAATCTCAAAATTTTCCGATATAAGCTCTAGCATCGTTGTTTCTCTGAAAAAAGCTGAGGGACTCGTCTTTAACCGCGGTTAACCAGATGGTTGGTGAGAGTGGTACTAAACTGTCAGATGGAGTCGTGAGATCAAAGATAGATCTTTCTAATGTATGTTTCAAAAATGTCCAGTCTGAATTTGTCTAACCGTAGGAAGCCTCTGAAATCCCAACAATCACTAACACCACCCTTAAGGGGGTATATCTGGCAGATTTGACATATTTTTGATGCCTTTATTTAATCAGACAGATATACCCTCTTAAGTCAATCAGCTAACAGCGCAAAAACAGAACCTATATCGGCTCAAGCCTACCTTTAACCTTCTAAAAAGGGCAAAAAAATGTCACAGAATTGTTTCTTCAGAATACATTATAAAGAATTTTTCGATGATTCCGAAAAAATACTCATTTTGTTTTGGATATTTGGTTTGAATATTACGGGGAGTTGATTTTTTGAGATTTTTCGCCGAATTTTTACTTCCGGAGAAATTATTTCGAAACTAGACATCAAATACAAATGTGAGATGAGCCAGTTTTTAGGAAAAGTGTTTTGTGCATACAAAACACTAAACAGTAAAATTTATTCGTATCTTGGGACAGATATTTTTTTGGGAAGTGAAATTTCAAAATTTTCAATTTAACTATTCCATGAAAACAATTATTAATTATAAAAATTTTATTAATCAATCAACAATTGTCCACACTGTCACTTGATTACTATATAAAATGAAAAGTAATAATAAAAAGTAGATCAATCTGCTTTTATTTGAAAAATCAGCCATTTTTCATAGAAATTTGTGATTTGTTCATCATTTTTTTTACTTTTTTAAAAATAACTTTCGATTGATGATATAGATCTAATCGAATTAAAGATTGACGTAAGGCAGATACTTGTGCGTTAGTACCCATAAAAATAAAATTTGTGAAGACCTCGATAAGTACGTATCACGTGATATTCTACACCTTGGTTTTCCAACTATATTTTCTAGAACTAAAAATCATAAGTTTAAAATTATTGATGCAAAAATATAACTTTTCAACTTCCTGTTGCAAAAGTAATTGGATCTTCAACTACCTTGAGCTTTCTGTAAACAACGTCCAAAGTAGAACCCATATATCGGCTCTGGTGCCTTGGCGAAACTTTTTTTTCGGTGATTCCAGGGGCTAAGGAGGTGGTGTTAGGGATTTGAGAGGCTTCGTACGGCTGGACCGATCAAGATGAAACATTTCTGAGGAGGACAAATGTAAGATCTATCCTTAATCTCGAGATTCCATTTGACAGTTACGTACCACTTCGACTAACCATCTGGTTTACTGCGGTTAAACAAACGTTCCTCAGCTTTTCTCAACGAAACAAGGATCCTAGGGCTTACATCGGAAATTTTTGATATTTCGTGGAAGTCTGGTGAAATATTTGAATTTTAACTTCCAGGAGCTATTTTTCGCCCTTAGGGGCCAGCAATCGGGTCGAAGGTGACGAAAAATGGCATTTTTGAGACATTTTGTCGAAAGGCTTTTTCGTTAGAAAAGCTAGAAATGTCTTTTTTGGAATATAAGAGCCTCAATGTATCCCAAAAAGTGTCCAGGAACTGTTTTTTTTAATTTGGATCTTATAGGCTGTCAATCGTGGAAAAAGTGCGCGAAATCGACAATTTAGAATATGAAAGTGAGAATTATAAAATTTAAATGCCACAAAAAGATTCCTTAGGTACGGTTTGCTGGAAACGATATTAGCAACTATGGTCTTATTTTGAACAAAACCGGTGCTAGAGATCAAAACATAATTTTGATGAAAGAGTTTAATTTTTTTCTAGAATCCGCTGTGTTTGAAATCAGACCATAGTTGCTTATATCGTTTTTAGCAAACCGTACCTAAGGAGTCTTCTGGTGGCATTTAAATTTTCGAACTCTCACTTTCATATTCAAAATTGTCGATTTCGCGCATTTTTTTCACGATTGACAGCCTATAAGATCGAAATTCAAAAACAGCTCCTGGAAACTCTTCGGAATACATTGAGGCTCTTATATTCAAAAATGGCATTTCTAGCTTTTCTACAGAGAAAGCCTTCAGACAAAATGCCATTTTTTGTCACCTTCGACCCGATTGCTGGCCCCTGAGAACGAAATCGAGAAAAATAGCTCCTGGAAGTTAAAATTCAAACATTCCACCAGACTTCCACAGAATATTAAAAATTTCCGATGTAAGCCCTAGGATCCCTGTTTCGTTCAAAAAAGCTGAGTGACGCTTGTTTAACCGCGGTTAACCAGATGGTTGGTCGAAGTGGTACGTAACTGTCAAATGGGATCTCGAGATTCAGGATAGATCTTTCATTTGTCCTCCTGAGAAATGTCTAATCTTAATCGGTCCAACCGTACGAAGCCTCCTAAATCCCAAAAATCACTAACAGCACCCCCTTAGGGTGTGGGTGTCGCTGATTTTGACAGTTTACGAAGCTTTTTTTGGATAAACTAGCAGAGCTGATATCCAAAAAACTTGTGCATCTAAAAGAACAACTATTCACGATGAATTGTGATTCAACAGTAATCTGATACAATCCCACCTACGCCGACACTTACGCTTTTGAAAAGACTCCTAAAAAATCGCTAAATACGCATTTTCTTCGTCAATATTTTTAAGAAATTGTCATATTTGAGAAAAAATAGTGTACAATTTTATAAAATTGTCAATTGTTTAATAAATTCGTCGATATTTGAATGAGCGCTTGAGGTTTTTACAAATTACTTGGAATGCGTCATGAATGATCAAATTATTTCAAGATCAAATTTTCCGAATCTAATATTTTTGAATTCCCATTTGATTGCGTACGGTATAGTGCGTAATTGTTAACAACCTACCCTCTAGAGCTTGATAAAATTGAAAACCTTTTCAAATTATGACGGCCTTCCGGACGCCCACGGGTTTTTCATCTTTCATCGAAAAAATTATTTTGGAAATTATTTCTAAAAAAACTTTCGGCGATATTGCCCACCCTCGATTCACTCATGAAAATTTTGGTTTTCACTTTTTAGCAACACATGATGATATACGGTACTTAAAAATTTCTTTACTAAACTAATTAATTAATTTCGTCTTTTTTACATTAAAAACTAGTTCCTTGAAAAACTGTAATCGTCTGACGAGATTATGTAAGTTTCTTAAACAAAATCCGGCAACATATATAATCTCAATGAATTATAGATCATAAAAACTTATGTAAGGTTTATCCAGGATAAGTAAGTAGGAAAAGTTTTCTTATTTTTTCTTAATGTAACATTTTATTTTCCTCATTTTTTTTGACGGGACAGCAAGTTATAGAAAAAAGCAACAAATAATCGCAATGAATTATAGATCATTATAACTATGGTAAGCTTACTGCGCAATTATTCAGGATATTTAAAATCGATTGATCTGTTGAGATACGGATGAATGTAGGAATTCGGTCGGTTTGGTAACATATATACTCAGAGGTGCGATCGACACTCAAGGATTATTAAGGACCCTTGTTTTAGTGATCTCCACAAGAATATTATGATATTTAATATAACTGAGTTTTTCACAATCCATGATTTTTTTTCTAAATATCCTGGTTTGTCAATAACAGCGATTGGGTTGATTCAAAATTGTAAAACTTCAAATAATAAAATGAGTATTTTCACTTAAAAAATATTTTATTCTGTAGTTTTACAAACTGTTCTATAGACAATTATGATAGCATCCAGATTAAAAAGCATGAGAGTTTTCGATCTTTCCATCAAAAAATAGTACAACAAGTATATTCCTTTATCACTTTTAGCTTAGATTGCGTAGCCACTACTTCTTTTAACATGTTATTTTAATGTTGTGGCTACGAAATCTAAGCAAAAAGTGATAAAGGAATATAGGTTTGGCCTAAAAAAATATTTCGGAGACAAGTCACATATTATCAACTACATTAGATGAGAATTATAAAATATGCAAGAAATTACCATTTGAATGCAAGGATTAATATTAAATGATTAAACACACCTTGCATTGTAGGGATGATTTTAATTTCTGAGTCAAATTTTTTTTGAAAACACAGTGACTTTTTTGTACAGCCGAGTTAAGACGCTATGTAAAATTGCATTCATTATAAGGTGCCATATCTCAATGTTCAATATCTATACCCATGGTTTCGTTTTCCAAACCAAAGTTCCCTCCTCAGTAGTAAATCGGATGTTCTTAGAAAGCTATAAATAACCACACATATTGACAAAAAAACTGACAGCTAAGTTAGACTTCTATTATTTTTGAAGCGTAGTTTGTGAAATGGATCATGAGAATTGTCCATCGTTTATTGGAGAAACAAAAAGTTAGCGAAGTTCAACTCGAAGGAAATATATGAAGCTATAAATTTCGAAACTTTTGATATGAAAATAGATTTTGTGATACCTAATTTTCATAGAAGAATAATTAAGGTTATTTTGTTTTGTGCTTCGGTGGCATAGTCATTTCGAGCTTTCTAAGAACCTCCAATTTACTGCTGAGGGGAACTATGGGTGGAAATAAGACACCATTGGAAAACATATTAAACATTGAGACATTATAATATTCAGATGAATGGTAATTCAGTTTTAAAATGAATAAATGAAAAAAAACTTTGCGTCTAAAGCATGAAATATTCAAAAAAAAGTCTATACGCACCCAGACCCTTAAAATAGTAGAAATTAAGGTGTCTGAAATACAACAAAATGCATTCATCCAGATTAAATAATTAAGAACATTTGATAAATCAGCTAATTAATTGATTCTGAATCCTCTGTAAGTTTAATCTAATCCAAAAGCGATGTCAGCATAGAAACGTACAGGTTTTTTCTGTTTCGAAAGCGTTATTCATTTCATTTTAATAGCTCTCCAGGCGCCCACTTCTGATTTTTTACTAATTATCAAAATCTGAAAAAAATGCCGAAATTAAGCCAGAATTAGGCATGAATTCATCTTTCTGTCTCCACACAAACCTATCAAAATTAAGCTGACTTCTGACTGATTGCACTAAAAATAAAAACGTGGTATAAAGATTCAAACTTTGATTAATTTGGGTGCCGCAAATTGGGGCTATTACTACCTTTTTTGATTGCATGGACATTTATTTTCAACTATAAAGGTATTTTTGACCGAGATTTTTTTCTTGCATGCCTTTAATTTGAAACTTATTACATAAAACAACTTTCTGGTCGTATAAAAATTTTAATGTTTGCGTATTATAAGAAATCTCTTGAAGCTTGTTTCATAAAGAATTAAAACACGAGTTTATCATCATTTATTTTTCAAATAGTGAAGCCGTCGCAATCACTGAATTCAGTTTATAAAATGTATTTCTTAAACAAGTTACAAGTGCTTTTAAATGTAGTGTTTTGAAGATTTTTGTATTTTAATTTCATAATAATTCTGGACGTGAAAATTTGAGAATAATTATTTAAGAGAACCAAATTCGTTGGTTGCGAATCTTTTCTAAACATCATAAAAACAGTTTATATTATTTCAGGAATATTATACAGGAGAAGAGGCCGATATCCCTTTAACGACTTTTTGTCAATCTAGGATGTGCGGGCTGAAAAGTGGCCCCATGAGTGGCTAGGAGGAGTCTGAGGAGTGTCAGGATTGGCTCCCTCAGCCCGCACATACTAGATTAACAAACAGTCGTTAAGGGGGTAGCAGCAATGTAGCAGATTGCTACATTTTTTCGGAGTGATTTATGAAAGAAAAAAATGTGAAAGTTTATTTTTTTATTTTTAATCTTCAATAAAAGTGTTCATTCTTGCAAACTTTTATACATATTTTTAATTTTCTCAACATACTTAAGTTCTGTAAAAAATCAAAAACCACTTTTCATTATAACTCCATTTCCAACTTGACCCGATGTGAGAATTTTTCTTGAAGGCAATATTTATAAACTTCAGGCATTTTGGGTGTTATTGCCGCTAATTAGTGGGAGAATCATTATCCATATGAAAAAATTTCCTTAATATGAAAGTTTTTTCCATTAAAAAAAGAAAAAAACAGCTTTCCAGGAAAAAAAATTGACCTTCAATTGCGTAATATTAAAAAATCTCCTGATTTTGAAAAGAAAAGTAGCCTTTAAACACCCGAAATTTTATTGAGATTTTTTGAAAAAAATAAAATTTTAATAAATGCGTGCAAATGGCACAAACCGGTGTCACAAGCAAGTGTTGTAAATTTCATCCAGTAGTTCAGAAATGATAATTCGATTTACCTCTCCATTGGTTGAAATACGGAAATTAAATAAATACCAGAAAATAAAACCACTGATTCGGCTGATTTTCAAGAAGAATTCAAAAAATGCATTAACAAAACATTTTGGATTTGATTTGCGAAAAATTTTCATAATATTTTTTAAAAAAGTCGACAAAAAATGACAAAATGAACATGTAATAAATTTTTAACAGCAGTCAGAAAATATGTAACATGCTGAAAAAGTTAAAAAACTATTTTTTCCGTTTTTATTCACAGATTTCAAAAGAAAAAACAAAAAAAATTTGAGTGAAAATGCGTGACATTTTAATAATGTTTTGAATTTTTTGAAAATTTTACGAATTCAAAAATAAAGTTCGAACTCAAATCTTTCCTTAAATAGATAAAAAAATATTTTAATGAGCTGATACACACTAATTCTGGTTCAGCTAACGATAATAAGCACAAAAAAAATAAACCAACTAGTTACTTGCGTAAGTTAAATTGACGCCAGTCTGCACATCGCTGCTACCCCTTAAAGAGATATGGCCTGCCAAATATCACCGAATTAGCTAAAATACTGCCGTATATTGGGAGATATATGAAATTTTCATCACAAATAACTTTGTGGGCGTCACGATTCGTGACTCACGAATGACGTCATTTTCAAGATTGAATTACCCAAATTTACTATTTTGAAACTTTATTTGATTGCGGTTGCAGAGTTAGAAATTCTACGCATTTTGGTGATTCACTTAATTTGAATCTATTGTAAAACACCTTAACCCTTGCAAGCCNATACTAGATTAACAAACAGTCGTTAAGGGGGTAGCAGCAATGTAGCAGATTGCTACATTTTTTCGGAGTGATTTATGAAAGAAAAAAATGTGAAAGTTTATTTTTTTATTTTTAATCTTCAATAAAAGTGTTCATTCTTGCAAACTTTTATATTTTTAATTTCTCAACATACTTAAGTATCTGTAAAAATATCAAAAACCACTTTTCATTATAACTCCATTTCCAACTTGACCCGATGTGAGAATTTTTCTTGAAGGCAATATTTATGAACTTCAGGCATTTTCGGGTGTTATGCGCTAATTAGTGGGAGAATCATTATCCATATGAATAAATTTCCTTAATATGAAAGTTTTTTTTCCATTAAAAAAAGAGAAAAACAGCTTTCCAGGAAAAAAAATTGACCTTCAATTGCGTAATATTACAAAATCTCCTGAGTTTGAAAAGAAAAGTAGCCTTTGACACCCGAAATTTTATTGTGATTTTTTGAAAAAAATAAAATTTTTATAAATTGCGTGCCAAATGGCACAAACCGGTGTCACAAGCAAGTGTTGTAAATTTCATCAGTAGTTCAGAAATGATATTCGATTTACCCCTCCATCGGTTGAAATACGGAAATTAAATAAATACCAGAAAATAAAACCACTGATTCGGCCTGATTTTTCAAGAAAAATACAAAAAATGCATTAACAAAACATTTTGGATTTGATTTGCGAAACATTTTCATAATATTTTTAAAAAAAGTCGACAAAAAATGACAAATGAACATGTAATGATTTTTTTAACAGCAGTCAGAAAATATGTAAACATGCATGAAAAAAGTTAAAAAAACTATTTTTTCTGTTTTTATTCACAGATTTCAGAAGAAAAAACTAAAAAAAAATTTGAGTGAAAAATGCGTGACATTTTAATAATGTTTTGAATTTGTTTGAAAATTTTACGAATTCAAAAATAAAAGTTCGAACTCAAATCTTTCCTTAAATAGATAAAAAAATATTTTAATGAGCTGATACACACTAATTCTGGTTCAGCTAACGATAATAAGCACAAAAAAATAAACCAACTAGTTACTTTCGTAAGTTAAATTGACGCCAGTCTGCCACATCGCTGCTANCTGCCAAATATCACCGAATTAGCTAAAATACTGCCGTATATTGGGAGATATATGAAATTTTTATCACAAATAACTTTGTGGGCGTCACGATTCGTGACTCACGAATGACGTCATTTTCAAGATTGAATTACCCAAATTTACTATTTTGAAACTTTATTTGATTGCGGTTTGCAGAGTTAGAAATTCTACGCATTTTGGTGATTCACTTAATTTGAATCTATTGTAAAACACCTTAACCCTTGCAAGGCCTTGTGAGCATATAAAAAAAGTTTCGTCAAGGCACCAGAGCCACAATTGTGGCTCTACTTTGAATGTTGTTCACAGAAAGCTTAAAAGTAGTTCGAATTTTAATTTGTCCTGCATAAGGAAGATGAAAGGTAATATTTATGCATCTGAAATTTTATATTCTAGAATTTTAATTTTCAGTTCTAAAAAACATAGTGAGAAAAGCAATGTATACCATATCACGTGATACACGGTCACAATTGTCTTCAAAAGTTATTTTTCTGTCGGAAACGATGCACAAGTATCTGGCGTACGTCAAAGTTTTGTTCGCTTGGATTTATATCTCATAAATCAAAAGTAATTTATGAGGATGAGGATGCATTCCTCGGGGATGGATGAGGATGGACGGGGATGAGAATGGATTCTCTAGGGATCGGCCATCCCCATTTATCCCTAAAGCCATTTTTTTTATCCCCACGCCATCTTCACTTTATCCCCAATTCATCCCTTTTTTACTCATCTCATTTTTTATTCATCTCATTTTTTACAAATTTGAATGAAAAACGTAAATTTTTCTTTTATCGGCCTTTGGCCGATTTGGGGCTCATTTTTCGAAAAAAAACATAAAACCGGCAAAATTTTGAAATTTTATTCATGAATAAACCCCTTTTATCGGCCTTTGGCCGATTTTTGGCTCATTTTTATAAAAATTCAGATAAAAACATATAACCCCTTTTATCGGCCTTTGGCCTATTTGGGGCTCATTTTTAACAAATTTTCATGAAAAAAATGAAATCTCCTTTTATTGGTCTTTGGCCGATTTGGGACTCATTTTCAACATATATTCAATTAGAAGCATAAAAATCCTCTTATCGGCCTTCGGCCAATTTGGGGCTCATTTTTACAAATTTAAATTAAAAAACATAAAATCCCCTTTTATCGGCTTTTGGCCGATTTTTGGCTCATTTTTTAAAAATTTAAATGAAAAACATAAAACCCCTTTTAATCGGCTTTTGGCCGATGTGGGGCTCATTTTTCACAAAATTTAAAATAAAAACATAAAAAAGGCAAATTTTGAAATTTATTTATGAAATTTTAGTTATTGAAATATGTCAAAATAAATCTCCTAAAATTTCTGAGTTTTGAATGTTGGCCTTTTACATGAATGCTAAATACCTTAATTTTCGCCAAAAATTTATAAATCAATATATCATTTTTTATCAAGTTATGTCTTTTTTCGATTTTCAAAATAGCTAAAAATGCCAAATCGCCATGTATTCTTACGCTTATAAAACTTTTTATTTGGAAAATATGGGAATAATTTGTGAATAATTATTTTTTATTTCAATCTATCCCAAAAATAAGGATGGGATGCATCCCATCCTCAAATTCAGGGATGAATGGGGATGGAGATAGGGATGAAAAAATCAGCTAGGGATGCATCCCTTTACAAGCCTGGCTTAGCCCTCCAAGGCATGTATATAGCCTTTTGAAAGGCTTAAGCCACTTTAAATCAGCCAAAAATGATGAAAATAATGATCGCAGAAATTTCTCTTTATAATACATTTCAAAATTCAACAATGTGAATCTAAAAATATTTCCTAAGATTTTTACGGATACTGGGTACAAATTTAATGACGAGTTGATTGAAAGGCGATTTTTCGCTTAAGTTTTACTTCCGAAGAAATACTTTTTAATCCAAATTTGGAATTAAAATTAAGCCTTCTGGACATATCTGGAGCAAAAATATTTTTTTGAGAGTGAAATTTCAAAATATTTTATTTAGATATTAGTATGAATAAAAAGATATGTTTTGAAAAAATATATACTTTTTGGAAATCATGCCAGAGTGGTACTTTTATACCATTTTTGCCTTAATATTGCAATAATAATCAAATAACTTCATTAAATCGAGGAAACTAACAATTGTTTCTTAAAAAACATGATTTTTTCATGAATATTTTGAACTTATTTATAAAAATTTTATGATTCCCAACAGATATAGTCAATCAGACAAAAACATTGAGTAGAACAGAGGACTGCGCAGTTATTGAGATAAACATACATTTTCTGGAGCCTACCATGAGGTAGTATCACGTGATTTAATTAGTCTTGCTTTCCAAACCTTTTTTTCTAGAATGAAACATAAAATTTCAAAAATATGAATTTTTTTTCAAAAATTTAACTCTTCAACTTAATCATAAAAGAAAAATTGAAGGTTGATCTCATAAGAGTTTCTTGTTAACAACGCTCAAAATTTAGCCTCCTGAAAGGCTATCGTGCCTCGGCGGAACTTTTTTTTATATTCTTCAGAGGGTTAAATACACTTTTATAATAATAAAATTTTTTCATCGGATACTTGAAGTTAAAAATTTAGAAATTTCACTTTCAAAAAAAATATCTGCCCCTAGATACCAATATATTTTTAACTGTTATGCATGCACTAAACCCTTTTCTAAAAACTGGTAATCTCACATTTTTATTTTATGTCTAGTTCCGCAATTATTTGTCCGGAAGTGAAACATAGGCAAAAAATCCTCATAAACCAACTCCCCATGATACTGGAACCACACATTCGAAAAAAAATGCAATTATTTTTTGGGAACCTAATCAACATTATTTATAATGTGCATGATAGAAAAGATTCTACGATCCCGGTTTTTGCTTTTTTTGAATAATTTTAAGTATGCTCGAGTCACAATTGTGGCTCTGTGCTCACAAGGGTTTAACAATTAGAAAAAATTGTCAGACAAATGACGTCATTCCGTACGATTTCGCGTTTTTTTTATTTTTGTAAAAGTGCCAATATCGCCAAAAATGCTCAATATCGCCAAATTACTTGGAAAAATTTTTCGGTGATATTGCCTCCCAACTGTTTACAGGCTGGTATCATCAGCTTGGAATTTAAACGTCACTTTCAAATGAAAATGTTGGACAGATTAAGCTTCTTGTTTTAAGTACAAACTTATATGAATATACCTTTAAATCTATAAGGTATATATCCTTTAAATCTTGACCTACTGAATGTAGATCAGAAAAAACATTTGAAACTGAAATAAAAAAAACAATACCGTGATAATTTATTTATTATTTAAATAAAACATGCATAAACCATATGTGTCGTAATAAACCTATACCACTGTCTAAGTTTTCCCTAGATACTTTATTAATTAAGTTTGTCTAAGAAAATAAATATTTAATTTTGCTGAATAAGCGGAATTTAACGACAGTGTTTTATATAATGTCATCAGAAATCTCTGAGAGCTTTATCAACATTGAAAATAATTATGCAGGGTCTTTCCGGGGTTATTAACCGAGAAAAAAACTCAAGCCCCCATTTTGAGCACGAACTTTGAATTTAAGTTGCTGAAAAACAGAACAAAATAATTCACACTCAAATTTGAAAAATTGTGAATCCGTTGCAACCACCGAATTTAATTTCAAAATTCATTCCATATCGTTAGATTCGTAAATGACTTTTAACAATTTTGTTATAAGTATGTATTTCTGTTTTTTTACAATTAAGTTTTTTGTTTAAAAATTGTATTAAAGTTATTAACGATCACTTATTCGTTTTCATCATAGTTTTTCATCAGAGGTTTTTTTTTCTTATTGTAAATTTTTTACAGAAGTGATTCTTTTTATTCAAGCCGTTGGAATCGGGTTAACGCGTCGGATAAGTTTTCAACATTATTAAATCATTTAAATTATTTAAAAAACAAATTACTTTAGATTTTTGGCACCTTGCGGTTATTAAGCTTCCTTTGGGAGAATATGCTAGCTAATGGTACAGTTAGTTACCAGTCTGAGTCTCCAGAATCTATACTCACTACAAAAGTTGAGTGTCAATTCAAATTATTTCCGTTATTTTGTCATTTAAAAAATATATTTGTTTTTCATAATCGAGGAAGTACTGGTTGCTGGAATTGCATTTTCTTGATCAAAATAAAGTCAAACTATCCTTTAGTTTGTCGTTAATAAATCTTATTTTTAGCATGCATACACTCCTTCACACATAAGTGACACAAGAGAACCTAAGTCAAAATTATAAAACTTTCTCCTCCAAGGTTTTATGTCGAAATTAGCTGCGATTTTGACATCACTTGTAAAAGTGGTAGGTAAAATATAATTTTGATCAGTTTTTAAATTTTTTTCTTTAAAATATGGAGAAAACCACCGTTTTTGGCAATTATCCGTCGGAAAAACTATCTCTTCCTAGGAAAATTTGAAAAGTTCATTTATTTTATTTTCTAAGCTAGCCCATACAAATACAAACAGTAAACTGGGTCACTATTTGATTTTCGACCCCAGACTCGAAATATAATTATCCGGAGGACCCATGAGAAAAATTTTGAAAAAAACTGCTTCGATTTTTCAAAAGTAGGCTCAAAAAAAAGCCACGAAAAGTGCCTTTAATTGACAAATTTCTATCGACATAACTGGATTTTAAGATTTTTCTCAATTTGTAGAACTGAGGCTTAACAGTATTTTTGTGAACAAAAGCGTTCCAAAAAACAATTGATTTTTTCAAAGAAATAGAAAATGGTCATTTTGATTTCTCAAGATTCATTTCTTGAAAAATATCTTACCTCTTGTAAGTGCAATTCTTTAGAAGGTACATTTTCGTCATCGTAAATTTTGTCCAGAATATTGTAAAATTGAGTCAAAGAAACATTTGCTTGGGCACACATTTCCTGCTCATGAGTGTATTCCAAAACATGAAAAACTTTTATAGACGATTTGTATTTGTTTGATATTTATTGCAACATTACAAAACTTTAAATATAATTTTTAATTATTTCATAGCGTTTTCAAATTAATGATATAGGTTCATTTCTTTAACTAGAACTGGCGATTATATTAAGTCGTGGGAACCACCGAATTCAATTTGATAAATTCATGACTTACAAATGTTAGATGTGCTCAGAATTATATACTTTCAGTTTTTTCGGATAAAATTCGGTGGTTGCAACCAACTGGGGGCACATGTTCACAGCAAAAAAATAAATTTCCTGAGTTGAGACATCTTTGATAAGGAACCATGTGTCTTTTATTCCAAAAAGAATCATACAAAATGTCCGAAGAATGAAAAAATCATTTAAATCATTTCAATAGAATTATAAGGACAGTCTCCTCTCTAAGCACCGACCTTTTCTAGTGTTTCACATTGGTATATCATATTTCAAAAGAAGATCCTCGGACCTTCAAATCAACGATAAAATTTGACGAATAAGGTCGTTGAAAATAGAGTGAAGCGCGATTCGCGAACGTAAATCTAAAGGACCAGAAGTACTCGTCTTAGATAATTCATAATAATAACTCCAACTTTCTTCGGAAAATTTTCTAAACATTAATCGCCGAATTATTTGAATTCATTTTTACCAGCTAAAGAATGAAAAAAAATTTGATTAACATTAAATACAATTTTTCGACAGTTTAAAAATTTTGTTTCGCCCATGTGATTTTCGAATAGTTATTATTAATTAAAACCGTTCCAAGACCGCCAAAACCAATATATCCAACATAGAAGAGGACCTTTGACAATATCCCCATATATACATTGGGTCAGTTTTTTGGAGTCATTTTTCGCTTTAAATTTTTCCTCTAATAATCTTCAAAGTTTTTCATCTCTTTTGAATCATTTCTCTGTGAATGGCGGAATTGGCCGTTAATATTTAAATATAAATATCCAATGGTTTTTACGTGTGAAAAAGGATTTTTTCTTGAATTCAAAAACGCAAATATTATTTTCAAGCAATTCCTCTGGACACCATAGGCGCCCGAGAGCACTCGAGAGCACCTTCAGGCGACATCTTAGCCAAAAGATTACCAAAAAAAGTTAAATTTTTTTTAATTCATCCGATTTAAAGGGATAATATTATTAATTAAATTCATGTCTGATCTCTTTTGAAACATAATTCATGAAGATTGATAATTCAAAACACTCGGAATGTGACCCTTGATTATCTAACTACACTTCTTGGGTAAATCAGTGAAAAACTTGTTTTTGAGGAACAAAAAGTTTTTTGAATGGTCTTGTGGTCAGAAAGTTGGTTTTAAATATTTTATTTTTTGCCTGAATGTGTTTCATAAATTTGATATTTTGTGTTAATTATTGATGATAAAGTTTTTAGGACTGTGCTTACAGTGAATATTCCAATTTATATGAATAAAAAACATTCATTGGACAGATCTTGAATATTTTAATGATTCTTAAGTCGAGAATACGATTGGTTTGCCGCCAAATTTCGGATTTTTTTTTAAATGTGGTTTGAAGGTAATAGTTGAAGATAATCGTTGATTGCAAGGGTCTGGAAATTTGAGTCGATTTAATTTCATTCAGCTCATAAAACCATCATTTTAATAGGATTAAGACTATGCGTCATATGACCTTTTGAAATGACAATTTTATGGAAGAAATTGTTAATAATGCAATCATTCAGTTATATTTTATAAGCTATATAATATAGAAATATTTAATCAAATTGTTAGTACCTCTGATATAAGCAAATAAAATAATCCATATTTCATAAGAAGTCAAGGTTATGCATTTCAACTTATTTTCAACATATTTCAAATGAATAAATATTCTACTTTGGCGCTCCCAATATTAGGCACTATTGTCTTTTATGATACCCAAGACAATCACTCAGACAATATTAGTCGGATGCGATCACGCACTATATAAATTATCCTCATTTTTAAGATTCACTTTGATTAAATAGAGAATATAGCTGAAAAATATTGAGAATTTTTAATAATCAAATATTATTCTCCAGAAAATTAGATAAATGATTATATTTTGGCCTAAATAATATTTTTATCGAAATAATTTTGGGCTCAACGTCCCTTGAATGTCAAGCAGTACCTGTGTTCTTCGGATACCAAAATCAGGACCATCAGTGGACCTTTGCCGAATTTATGATTTTTCGCAACTTTTGATAATAGAGTTTACATTTTGATATCAATACATTTCTGCCCGACGTTGTTATGAATCTTCAGCTATGAATGGTACAAAAACAACATATTTCTTAACCTCCCTTTTATTTTCGCATCAAAACAGGTTTGTTTATGCAACATAAATAATGTTTTAAATTATCAGACTTATTTTATCTCCACTTTATCTAGAGAAGTAGGAAATTGTGTTTGTAAAAGTATTTTTTTAGTGTAAGATGTGATAAAGTTGCAAAGCGTCGTTCGTTCATGACCAAGGGAAACATGTGATAAGAAAAACACGTACAAAAGTTCCAAGAACTTATAAGAATCCTTTGTCAAAACTAAAATAAATCGATTTTTTTAAACTTAATTTTCTAGATGAAAAATAACTTTCTAAGATCACGGTATGAATTTAAGAGTCTCTTGACAAGAGACAACTTTTCACCGTTTATTGATGCATGAATATTGAGACAGCTAATTAATGAATGATTTTTTGTAAAATTGAATTTTTATTTGTGAACTCGAACTAAACTTTTGAGGCGAACAATTTATTCAAAAAATCAACAGCCTTTTGGCGCATGAATATTCAAACAACCTATTCACAAATGATGAACTACTGGTTAAAGTTTTGAACACCGCACAAAACTTTAAAATTCTCAAACTAGTTAGTAAGGAGGTTTACCATTTTCATTGATAATTTTTTTGGTCGACTTTTTTCCCCTATCTTTTGCTATAAAAATTGCGTAGGCGTTTAAACTTCTCTTATAAACGATCAAAAAGGTATACAATTGAAAGGTGGGTGTGTTGATATCACAAACTTTGTCAGAAACACTTTCATAATTTTATTGTAGGTGCAATGCGAAAATAAAATTTCAAACATTTTTGACTATATTCTAGAAATTTGGCATTGGAAATATAAATATGTTTTCGCCTACACATTTCTCTATAGTTAAAGATGGCTTTTAAAATAGTCGACCATAAAAATTATCGATGAAAATGGTATACCCCTTAATAAGTACTAATTACGTACCTTAAATAACTATTGGATAGAGGTATTCTTAATAAATGACCTTGAGTTTATTTATGTCTTTCATGGAGTTGGCATGCTCTGCGTAAACGAGCAAAAAAACGAGAAACAAAAATGACCCCATTTTGGCATTTTCGGTCTAGAAAAATTAATTTTTCCAAAAATTATTTGATTCGTGAGTTTCTGAGCGCAATTCCAAATCCAAAAGAAACTTGAAATAACTTTCTGGACAGATAAAAATCTGAAAGTTTCACCGAAAGAAGATTTTTCTCGAAAAGGCCTATTTTACCTAATCAACTTCACCAGAATGTGTATTGCGATTTGAAAAGATTCTTTTGCATCTAATTCGCGCTCTGAACATGAATCGAATAATTTTTGAAAAAATAAACTTTTGTTGATCAAAAATGCCAAAATAGTGATTTTTTGCCGTTTTCCTTTTTGCAGTTTTAACTCCTTTTCTGACGGTGCAAATATTTATACGTAAAAAAACTTTTCATAGTTATCTGCAAAACTAAAATAGTGAACCTTTCAAAAAAATACTTTGCCTCAAAATTGAAGTTAGGAAACTAATTGAATATTATCAATAGTTTTGACACTGAACTTTTAAAAAAGTTTAATCGAATAAACTCAACTCGAGGACTACTTGTCTTTATTAAGATATAGATTTTTATGAAATTGTGTCTGTTATTTCTTTTTTCGGTCTGGGACAATTTTTGAAACATGGGAGAGTACAAGCTGTATTTTTGAGTAAAAAAGGGGAACCAAGTTAAAATTAAAAATTAAAAAAGTCTAAACTAATTTTGGACAAAAACGTACACTGATTTACCACGAATCGTTTAACCAATTTTGAGTGACTGGACTATTTGTGGTTATCAATTCTGTTGGGATGCCCGGGTTTCTGAAACTTTTTTTTGCATCAAAATCACCGGAAAATAGATTTTTCACGCACCCGGGCATCATAAGAGATATGATTCATATCATATGAATAACATTTTTGGGCAAAAATGTTTTCGGTCGAAATAAAATTAATTGAGAGGCTTTTTGCTACTAAGAATCGGTGATCGATTTGAGTTAAGAAAATTACCTCGTTCTAAACTATTTTCGATCATTCACCGTATAACACTACTTTTTTCTTCCTTTATGGCTATAAGATTAGGGTGAAAGACCTTGACAAGTTGATTTTATCAAAAGTTCCCGTCCTGAGCCAGCACCAACATTTTTTTTTTAATTTCGATCTCATTAAGTTAAAGAGGCAGCTTCAAACCATGTCAAACATAATTTATAAGTCGAAAAAAGTATATGGAAGATGATGACCGTATCCATAAAACTCTAACTTTGTATTTTGTTCTTTTGTCATTTTTTTTCAAACAAGGCGCTCTAATCAAATAAGTTTAAAATAAGTATTTTTGTCTAAAACATGACTTAACTTCGTACGATAAGCCGTTCAAAAAATATTATTTCCTACTTTTTCTAAGAATTTCTGCCAAAATTTTCTTAGCAAATTTATGATGTGAAAACGATACATGATATCAAAATTCTGTGAAAGCCAGTTTTGATAAATGTATCTGATAATTTTTTCAGATGTGAGTTTACCTGTTCTGCAATTTCAATTTGAAGTTTAGTTTTTTCAGGAGTGAAAATTATTTCCCGAAAGAAATTAAAAAAATTAACTCAAATAAGGCTAACAAAGACAAATTGAGTAAGTGTGGATCATAAGGTGGTACTTATATATAGTTACCAGCTGATTCGAAGTATTTTTGAGTATTCATACAGTATTGCCCGAATCCCGACAACTGATATGACGTCTTTGGTCAAACTCACTCAAACCTCAAGCCTGACGAAGAACGTTATGCTACGATTTATAAATAATTTATTTTATGATGAAAGATCATTATAAACGTAAGGTATCGAAACCATTTTTATTAAAAATGTAATGCTGTCTTGCAACCTATCGTCATATTTATAACGTATTTTCATATTAAACATATATTTAAATTTTTAAAAAAATATAAGTTTTGTGTCACCTTTAGCGTCATTCATGACGGATCTGATATTTAAGGTTGAAAACCTTAATTTTAACCCCTTTATTTTCAACCTATTGTGATAGTTTAATATTAATAACTTACTTACATATTTCAATAACCATATTTCTAACCTTTTTGAATATTTTAGTGTCTATATTTTTAGCCTATATTTAAAGGATTCAAAAATAAAGGCCAAGCGTTACCTATGACGGTAATTAATCTATATATGGGGAGTAACCGAAGTATTTTTTTTTAGTATTTATGCTATATTTTTTTAACGGTATGATCAAAAACTTTAATTAGACTTGCACGAGGTAGCCTGCAATGTAATCTTGAACTCCACTAATTTTTTTTTTTAATCTCAAAAAAAAATCAACAATATTTTTTAGATGGTGAAATTTGACGTTTTTTGTGGTACCTGAACTTTAAAAATGTGTGCATCAAAAACTTAATCAGATATCGAGAAACCGAGCTCATAGTACCACGTCTCAATCGATTGCAAAGATGACATTTTTTTGGGAAAAGTTTTTGATAACAGTGCTGGAAATGATTTTAACAGAGGCCGAAGATACCGAAATCGGCAAATTTGACGTGTAAATTTTATCGATTTCGAACAAATAGACCTTAAATCGAATTTCTGACTCCATAGTACCAGAGAAAAACCAATTATTAGTGGGCGTAGGGAGAATAAAAAATTTCTGATATTTCCTTGCAAAATGATTTTATCGGTAAAAAGCCGATTTTTGGACCGGTACTACTACCAGTACCGTCATACAAAAACTTTTCGATACTTTTTTTGACAAATTCAGACATTTACCTCCAACATACTGTAATTTCAACATCGTACGATTCTTCCTCATCAAACTACAGGTGTTAAAAAATTGGTGAAACGCGTCAGTTACTGCCTTAAGGGGGTGGCATCAATCCGCTAGGTTGGTACATTTCTTCAGAGCGATAAATAAAAAAAAATGTGGAAATTTATTTTTTAATTTTTGAACTTCAATAAAAGTGTCCATTCTTGCAAACGTTTATATTTTTAATTTCTAAACATAACTAACTATCTGTGAAAATACTAAAAACCACTTTTCATTGGAACTCATTTCCAACTTAACCCGACCATAGAATTTTTTTGAAGACAATATTAATAAACTTTAGACATTGTCGGGTGTAATGCGCTAAAAAGTTTTGTGTTTATGTTGCTTATTAAAAAATTTCCTTGATATGAAAGTTTTTTTCCCATAAAACATGGTCAAAAATGGCAAAAAGTAGAGAAAAACAACTTTTTTTGAGATAAAAATTGACCTTCAATTGCGTTTTGATATCAAAAAATGTTCTTACTATCTAAAGAAATGGTGACTATTACACCCACAATTTTGTTTGGAATTTTTGACCAGCATAAAATTTATTAATACTACTTAGTTAAATAAGTAATTAGTGCCAACTGGCACTCATCGAGTGTACAGCCAAGTGTTAAAATTAAAGTTCATCGATAGTTTAGAAATGAAAATCGCGCGACCAACTCATTAGTTGACATACGGACATCTAATAGATACAAAGAAATTAAATAAGTGGTTCTACCTCATTTTTTATTGCAAATTCGAAAAACCACAAATTGAAAATTTTGGACAGATTTGCGGAAAATTTTCATATATTTCCATATAAAATTTGACAGAAGATGAAAAATAAAGATTTTATGATTTTTCAAATGGCTGTCAGAAAATATGTAGACATGCATGTAATAAGTTGAAGTGGCATTGTTTTTTTGATTTTATTACCAGATTCAAAAAAAATAAGAAATATTTAAAACAAAAAATGCGGAAAATTTTCATAATGCTTTTGATTTTTTCGAAAATTTACGAATTCAAAATTAAAATTCGGACTCAAATCATTCCTAAAAAGAGACAAAAGTATTTTTATAAGTAGATGCACATTTTTTCTGGTTCAGCTGACGATAATAAGCACAAAAAAGTAAAACCGCTAATTAATTTCGTAAGTTAAATTGCCTCAAGTCTGCCGAGTCGATGCTACCCCCTTAAACATTGAAACGTTGATAAAGGAGGATATCGGACGAAGGCTATATTAACTGAAGTGAAAGGGACCCTGTTTTCATGTACAGTCCCTGACCTCTTATTTAGCAATATTTTGCGTAATTGGTACTTTTGGCGATATGGGGACAGAAATAAATGTTTTGTTCAAAAATGAAAAACGCATTGGAAATGAAATCATAATTTGAAAATTTTCACCAAACGCACTTCAATGAAATTTAAAAAGTACATCGTAGATTTTGGAAATTTAATCTTGAAATATGATTTTTGTGACAAAAATTATGTCGCTCATGGAATTTGCAATCAAAACCGCAAACGCACATGAAATATAGGATTTTTCGGCGATATGGGGACTGATGAGAATTCAGCAATTGATTGTGAAATAACGAAGGGTTTTTTCGACGATATCGGCAATATCGGGCAAATTCCACTGTATAGAGTTTATTATAACTAAAATCACATTCTCCGATTGAAAATTACTGCAATTTTAATTTTTTTGGAATAAAGTTGATTGTAAAATGACTAATAAAACTAGCCGGATAAGTCAATAAAATTCACAGTGAAGCTCTTGATCGATTTTTATGTAACGGTATTTTTATCATATATATATGACTTCTTCAGTAATACCCGGGATGTATTTATGAAAAAATCAAACATATTTAACCTGTTAACACGAACAAATCCGAATGACTATTTTTAAAACAAAATGAGACATATATTGCGACATAACCAAAAACTTCAGAGGTTTTTGTTAGAGTTTCTTGGTAAATAAATCGGTTGAATTTATTCAGTGTTCGCTGAAATGTCAAATAAATTCGGTCTTGCTGCTGATTTATGCAGTATGCTTACAAACCTTAGTCTGACATACCGTATTAACATACGCCTTTCTAATTTTTGATACAGTGGGTGACTAGTTAGATAATATCTTTTTAAGTATATTTGATTTTGGGCAACCGATTAGTCATAGGCTATGAGTCATAGCCTATGACTGATCGCCTAAAAATCAGACTATTTGAAATAAGGAATTTCAAAACTCGAAAATCGGTTACCTCCTTATGTCCATTTTTGGCTCTCTAGCGACCATACGGTTTATAAATAACCCATAATTTCTGATACGCTCAACAGAAAGTCGACCCTTCCGGTTCTTTTGAGGGTACTTTAAAGTCTGTACGATAAATTTGAAATTGACCTTGAACTTTGACGGGTTATTTGAGGTCAAATATTAATGCCGACCGTAAAGCAAAAAATGGGTAACCGAAAAACGCTTAATTTTCACTGGCCAAAAAATCAGCCTTTTAGCTCTTTATACGGCTTCGCGAAATTCGGGTTGGATACTACCTGTAAAATCTCGAAAAATTAACAGAAAAATTTTAAAAATTTTTTGAAGAACAAAAAAAATCCTGGGTCTCAAAATGACCAGAAAAAAAAATCTCAACAAGAAAGCTGGAAAACATCGATTCCCATTTTTGAGTTTGAAATTCCTTATGACATGGGTTGCGCACGAGCCAACCTAAATCTGAGGTAAACATCAAAAAATCAATCAATAGCTTTCCGGGGTGGAAAAGCATGAAAAATATATTTTTTTAGAATTTTTTTGCCAATTGGTTGTCAAATTATGAAGTTTTAAAATTTTTAATTGGTGGTTAATTACCTGAATTAAACGATAAAATCAAATTTAAATTAGAACAAGAACTAGCACACCTTCAAACATCCATTTTAAACATTAAAAACCTAAAAATCCTCACAAAAATCTCCCATAAAAAATTCTCGATGGTTTTTTTCAGTTTTAAAATTATATCCTAGTTCGTTTTGGTTTTTTGATGAAACCCCTGGTTTAATAGTCTATAATTCTACCGTCTGCAACCCTTATCAAAGGTTATTACTGGTGTTCCGACCGGGGGAACCAGGAGCCAAAGTAAAACCAATAGTGATATGAAAAAAGGTCAAATATGTCTAAAAGCTCAAATTGTCTTCGGTCGGAACCTTAGTTATGACCAGGGATCGGCAAAGTTTGCTCTGCTCTACCGCTCTGCTCAATTTTTTTTAGAGCAAAGCAAACGTTTTGAAAAATCAAGGTAGAGCAGAGCAGAGCAAACGATTTGAAAAATCAGNCGAAATTAACCGTTCACATTAGCGTTCTCATCGCTCTCCAATTTGGAAAAAAGCAGGGAAAAATCTTACACCCTGTAAACAAAAAAATTAACGCACAGTACGACATGAATGAGTACAACCTAGTGTTGGCGCAAATTTTTTAAATTAAGCTCTTGTCTTTCCTAAAATTATTTTGTTCGACCAATTTTATTTATTTTTTTCTGCAATTCTAGAAATTTGACTTTCAGTGAAATGTTGCTAAATTTGGCGAGACTACAGCGCGAGTCTTTTCGAAATCTCATCTTTTTTACCCTGGCGACTAGACAGCCAAAATTGCCTATACTTTGCTTAAGATTTTGACTGTATGATTGGCTGAAATATAAGTAGGTTTTTTTACGGACGAAAATCTACCGAGCTACGTAGAATTTCCTGAACATAGGATCATTTAAATGTAGCCTTACGGTTTCATGCGCGATAAAAAGCTGGTGCTTTTTAATTGTCAGAAAAATATCATTATAAAAAAACCGATAGTTTGTGAATTCTTCGGTCAACATAATTACGTTTCAAATTAATATTTATGGTGCCTTAAGAATTTGATTATGTTACTTAATTTTTTTCAAATATAAATCCCTTCTCTTTACGGTATTAACGTCGGAAACAATGGATAATTCACTAATTGTCGCATCTCCTTCACTTGGTATTAATTCAGTTGTCAGCATTTTAAAAGTGGTCGTTTTTCCAGCACCATTTATGCCCAGGAGACCAAAACATTCGCCATTTGGGACCGATAGAGCTATTCTATTTACCGCCACCAAGTGTTTACTCGAGCCCTTTTGCTGAAAAACTTTTGCTAAGGAGTTAACTTTTAAGATATCTGTATTTTTTGGAGAATATGTTCGATCCATTTCCGCTTGTACGTCTGGTTCGAGCAGTTTTTGATTTTCAGATTGGGGAATTTTTAAAGTTTTTCGCTTGAAGAAAAAATTGTACTCGATTAATAATGCTATGGTGAAAAATACGACGGTTTCTAACAATGGGTATCAACAGAAATTTGATTCAAAATTTAAAACAAATCCCTAGTTTTAGCATGGATTTGGAAAAATTTGCGTGAAATTTTCACGACATCCTAAATAGCCTTTTTGGGCTGTTACCATTCTGTATTCTAAAAAAACTCTGAATGGTACAGTCGCCAAAAAAGTTATTTCAACTACGTCGCGAACATGCCAACCGATCTCATGCCAAATAAATAATAGAGTGACGCCCGCACAAAATCTGGGGCACAAAAAACGTATTGTACCGCTACACAGTAAAACGTTAGTACGGTCCCCTAAAGAAACTATTTGATTCTCTCAATGACTCTGAATTCTAAAAAAATCCTTAAAATGACCAGAAACAAATTCACTATCAAGATAGCTTGAACACATTAACACCGATTTTAAAATTCCTTATTTCAAATCGTCTAAAGACCTGTTCTCAAAAATAGAGTTTTTAGGTGAAAGTAGATTCGTCCAAATTATAAAAATTGTCGACTACTGTATCTGTCAGTAACAAGATAAGAAAAAAGTTCTGCATTTCTAAACATTAAATATCTATTTTTATAGAGTGATTGAAGACAACTAATTATGGTGCCCGGATTAAAATTGTGTGACTTCAAATAATTTAACCCGATAAAAGAATTTCCGAAGGCGAAATTAAATTCTTTCAGTTGATACTTTCCTATAGCCATAGCCAGACAACATCTCCCATTTTTATCGAATGCTAAAATTGGGACAGCTCGTTCTTTTTCAAATCCCAATTCTTTATACGCGTCCATGTAAGCCTGCTCAATTGCCATTTCCATAAGTCCCCTACCGAGGCAAAAGTGCGGGAATATCAAAAATACATTATCTTATTGGTTGCGAAAAATATTCATATAAAAACGAATTAGATATAAAACTGAGTTTGGAGCTCAAGTAAACCGTATAACTGAGTACACCAAAATCGATCAATTGACCCTGATGATTCCAAATACTGCATTTCAAAAATCCAAAATAGGTATCGATTTTCTTACGGCCGTTTTTCCATGATCAATTTTCAGTCACGTGATCACCCTAGGAAGCCAGGAAAAGTCCCGTTTAATTTTCCGAAGGTTTGAAACGCAAAAAATGTCTGGCGCTATCTTGTCGTGATCTCTAAGTCAAAATCTAACAGGGTTGAGTCGCAGAAAGATGACTTAAGTCAACTCATTTTGTATACAAATCTAGTCAAATCAAATATTTTTATTTTTAGGTTATGAGCTATGTTCTTGAGAACCGGAACCTTCGCTGTTCTGATTCAAAAATTCTGATCAAGAAATACAGTTTTATCGATATTTTTAAAACATTTTCGAGTGAAATTTCTGAGAAACAGAAATAATTATTTTTAATTACGTAGAACAACTGTTTAGGTAGTTGCCAGTACTATTCAGAGCATCTGGTACTTCAACCTACGCTCAGAAAAAGATTTTCAGTAGGCGTCCCTAAAAGCACTGAAAAGCCTACTCCTCATTCATTCTTTATAATTTTTTTTTTGATATTTGCAATTCAACTACCATGTATCCCCTTAGGAAGTAGACTGTTAAATTCCGGTTTGGTCTAGTACATTATGTACGTTAAGTAGTACCAATGTACTACAGCGGGGTGCGGCGTATAGTTATACGCGTATAGTCGGAACCCGAGATAAAACCTACGTAAGCCTCCGCAAAAACCTACGCTTTCGAAAAATAAATTTATTCGTTCCTGGCGTGCGGCGTATAGTTATAGGAAAAAGATAGGGCTTTTTTTCAAACGTTCCTAGGCAAAAGATAGGCNAAAATGTTAAACCTAATTATCGAATTTGACGCTGATTGGTTGAAAATTTTGATTAGCTGTTAGCCAACTTTTTGATCAGTGAAATCTCAGCTTCAATTTGGTGGTACTTTTGTTTCGATCAGACGAACTTTTTTTTCGAACTTTTCATTTCCGGTTCACTTTCATTCAATTTTCTAGAATTCTAGAATTTTATTAAAAAATTCCTTCTCATCACTAAAACCGCATTATATTTATCTACCTTAGTCGGAAAAATGGCTTCATTCTAAACATTTGTCTAAAAGAAGATAGAGTTTGAAGTCGAAAAACTGGCTAAATCGGCGTTTAAGTGAGATTCTAGAAAAAAAAAATCAAAAATCGAAAAATTCCTTCTCAACACTTTTTTGTTCTCATTTATTCGCTACTTTGTGTAAATTTTGAGACGCTTTGTATGTGGGGGCTAAAAGAAGATAGATTTAAAAATAACCGTTTAGTGCTCTAGAATAGACTCACCACCTGGTGGTGTGATGTAACAAGGTTGACTTTGAGATGTGTAATCGTTAGACGAAGGCTAGATCTACAAACGAGTATCCTCATATTTTTTACAATTGCCCTAGAACTGTTCTGAGGAGTGATTGAAAGGTACCAAACAGCGACACCTACCCCCTTAAGTCAACTCATTTTGTATACAAATCTAGTCAACTCAAATATTTTTATGTTTTAGGTTATGAGCTATGTTCTTGAGAACCGGAACCTTCGATGTTCTGATTCAAAAACTCTGACCAAGAAATACAGTTTTATCGATATTTTTAAAACATTTTCGAGTGAAATTTCTGAGAAACAGAAATAATTATTTTGAATTACGTAGAACAACTGTTTAGGTAGTTGCCAGTACTATTCAGAGCATCTGGTACTTCAACCTACGCTCAGAATTTTAGGCACTGAAAAACCTACTCCTCATTCATTCTTTATAATTTTTTTTTGATATTTGCAATTCAACTACCATAAATGGACGCGCATCCAAAAATTGGGCTATTTTATCAAAATTTTGCCCATAGTAGTGAAAAAAGCTTATTTGAGAGCCTCTAATTTTTTTCTCCAAAGTCTCGGGAAAGACTTTCTAGTTTTTGTTGAAATTCTGAACTATAAATTTTCTTAAACCTACTTTATTTGAAAAAAAAATCGAAATTAAGAAAAAATCCTGCGAGTTAAAAACTCAGTGAATAATTCTCCATAAAATAGGCCAATCAAAAAAGTTATCTCGCAAATCCCAATTATCGTCATCCACACCCTTAATTTGTTTATTTGTAAAATAATGTAATGACACCTTTTTCGCCCAATAAAGATAACTTTATAATGTAGGGGGGTGCCCAATTCTATGAAATATTGCTAAATTTTATTTATCCGTAACTAAAAAATTTGGTCCGAAAGTCAAATTTTTTAATTTACAGTTCCTTTCTCTTGAAGTTGCAGACTTGAACACATGGACTTCGAACACAAAAACTTTTTCGAATTTATTAACCCGATTGGGCTAACTATTAATTTTTTTAATAATAAAAATTCAGACCAATAATTATGGTGCAGCCATTGGTGTTTCAAAAATGTCTTCGCAACCAAAACCTAAAATATCATAAATATTTTTCAAGTCTGGATCCGATTCCACAATTGCCATCATAACAGAAACTGCAATTGTTGTATTGATTCCAATAAATAAATTGAACGCTGTCAGGGCTACATAGGCCGTGGCTGGTTTTTCAAACAAAAATGTTGCTGGATACATTAAGGGGGTAACAGACAGTCCAAATAATATGAAAAGTAAAATCAAACAACCTATATTGTCAGGACCAGTGTATGCATCAGCTAAAAATTTGGTGAATTGATGCTGGAAAAATTTCAGCGTAGATTCTACGCCGTAGAATGCTTTTGATAACCTTTTTAGTAATTTAACCCCGTCGGCGGTTAGAACGCTCAATTCAAATGGTGCTGAATACTCGAAGATGATTGGCTTAGTTGAACTCTTGTTTGCTTGAGCATTTGGGTGGAGATCCATATGATCGTATTACAGTAGTTGACCACTTAAAGCCTCCTCCGAGTTAAAGCCCCGCTTTTTTGGGCATATCTGATTTTCCGGCTGACCTGTAACCACTTAAAGCCCCCTCCATATATTTTCTCCTATTTACCTACAATTATTTGGAAATAAACTAATGCGGAGGGGGAAAATGATTAACTCAGAAAATTTTCTTGAAATTTTGGTATTCGCCGATAGGTTGATTTCATATTTTTATTCAGGTTTTTGAATTGGTACAAACATAATCGCAAAATAATAATATACCGTGTGGACAATGGGCAACACTTTTGACCAAAAGCTCGTGCGTTGCCTATTGCCGACCATGACTGCATTTTTTTAAATAAATTTTTTTTAAAATAAATTTTCTTTATTGATTTCGGTGCTATTTAACAGATATATGGGCTCTCGATGAAAAACATGAACTGAGTTTTATGTATTCCCCTTAATATACCACCAAAGTAATGCTCCATAATCCAGACACCTTTTGTAACTACAGAATTTTCGTATCATTGGTTTTTTAGAAAATTTTGAGTTCGAATTTAACTTTTGAATTCGTCAAATTTTGAGAAATTTTTGAAAAAGTTCCAAACATTATTAAAAAAGTGCCCTATTGTTCGTTCAATTTTCGAAAAACACTCTTTAAAATGGCCACTTTAACTTTTCGCGTAGGTGACCACATATTTTTTATATGCTTTTTCAAAAATCGTATGAATAGTTTTGTGAATAGTTTTGTGATGTTTAGTCAAAAATATTTGGAAATATTTTGAAAATTTTTCTCATTTCTTGTTCAAAAATTTTCAAACTTATTTTTCTGAATTTATCAGCTAAAAATATTTCGAATTCCATCTTTTATTATTTTCACATATGTCCTCGTTTTGTTTCTTTGCTCTTGTTCATACTCTAAATCATAATTTTTGCAACGAAACTACGGTTTGGGAGAAAGTAGTTGAAGCCCTCGATTATCAAAAATAAAAAAAATTTCATTTCACGAAAACTTGCCAAATTGTTAAGCCGTCCCGACCACTGAATTCAATTTATTTTATTCATCTCATGAAAAAAAATTTTTCTTTCGATGTGCCAAAATTCAGTTTTTTTCGAATTTTTCGGAGATAAAATTAATTAAATTTGGTGGTCCGAACCGTTTTTTCCAGTTACTGATTTATAAAAATAAAAAAATTATTTTACCTCAATTTTGACAACTTCAACCTAAATCTCCCGTTTTTTTAGTGTGTTTTTAAAAGCCGATTTATAAACTAAAAATTAAAAGTCTGAAATAAAAATCTGATTATACGAAGTAAGCTAAAAAGTGCCAACTTTCATTTGAAAATCATTTTATTTGCAATTCCGAGAGTGACAAAAACTTTACCTCAAGGGAACAAATGAAAAGTGCAATCTGGTCAAATTAGCCCCGACAGGATCGCACCGCCACCTGGAAAAGTTGAGCGACCGGCAAACTTTTTCTGAAAAAGACATAATTTTTTATGTAGTTGGACTATATCGTCATTTATTTTTATTAATTTGTTATTTTCTAATTATGTAGCATCAGAGGCGATTGTGGTGTGGGCGTGTGGTTTTTCAGGTCGCCAGGTCGGGACTTCTCAGCACCGACTCGACTGCAATAGAAGTCGAATCTTTCTCTCCAATTTACATTAAAAAGTGGAACATTTTAAAACTTTACATTAAAAGTTTAGATTTTTATTAAAAAATTTAACATTATGTTACAATCATGAACTTTTGCCAAAATATTCAAATTTCCCAGAAAAAAATTTAGATTGTATTCAAACATGAATTCTGTTAAACACTTGAATTTGTTTAAAAATTGAATTTTTAATGTTTTGTTGAAAGATTGGTTACCAAATCGACCAAGAAGGGAGATATTATATTTCGATTCAATCTTTTTTGAAAATTGAGCCCAAAATCGCGAGCCGAAAGAAGAGGGGATAGTTATATTTTCATTTATTTTGAGAAAATGAACCCAAATCCCACACCCTCTTTAACTCGAGCCAACTCCCCACTTATATCGAGCCCATTTTCCCTTTTATATCAGCCCACTCGCATTAATATCGAGCCACTCCGCCCTTATATGAGGCCCATCCCCGTAGGAGTTCACGGCTTTTACCATAGAACGAAATAATTTTTTCAGCTGAATTTATTATTTAATTTTATCATTACTACTTTCGAAAATTGCCTATCTATAGACATATTCTTTGATTTTCAGAATAATTAGAACCTAAATTGGTATTTGGTTTGACCGCTTTTATTATTTGTAAGCGATGGTCGGAAAAAAAAAAAAAAAAGAGGGGAGCGGTGAAATGACGCGTTATTTGATTGTTAGATCAGTGAAATTTTATTTTACAGAATTAGGTCGGAATTGTTTCCTCTGTAATTATTTGTTACAGAACAAGTTTATATTTTAGTTAAAGTAAGGATTCATCTATTTTAACCCTTTACGATTTCTTGCAAATTTTTCTTCAATTTTAGATTTGAAATTCCTCTAGAATAATCGAGTAAAGATTCAAAATCGGCTAAATTATATTATGCCGTGTGCTATCCAGAAAACTTGGTGAACGAAAATTAATTCCTGATTAGTATCTCAAAGACTTCTAGCGTACCTTTGGAAAATACTCGTTCTTTTCCAAATTTTTAGAGTTTGAAAAGTTTTTTTTCGGTTGACTAAATTAAAGATGTCATAATTCGAAATTTGTTGTTATAATAAAATAGGTTTGTATGTTTAGTTAGCTCAACACTTGTCGCAAATCTAAATTTCCGTTTTCATCGTGTTTTTGCGTAGTTGAAAATTTTTGGCACCCCCTACAGAAAAAAATCAGCAGAGAGATTTTTTTATCAGTCTCAAATATCAGTCTGTACAATTCCGTTTCCGTAGTAATCAGTAAAACCTTAAACCCGATGGACCTCTTTATCGAGCATTTCCCTTTTAACTCACCCACTGCCTTTAGGATAGATCGATCGCAATTGTTACATTTATATTCAGAGCGTAATAATGAAAGAACAAGAAATGTGAAAATTTATTTTTTTTTTTTTATCTTCAATTAAGAAGTTCCATTTTGCAACGTTCTAATTTTTAATTATATAATAATTATTGGGACATATAAAAACACTTTCATTATTCCATTCCAACTAATCGATACGTTTTTTTTTAAGCGATATAAATAACTTCGATCATGCTCGTGTAGTGCGCTAAGTCTTGTTTTTACGTTGTATTTCAAAATTTCTTGCTCAATGAAGCCTTTTATCTTTCCCATGAAAAATGGTCAACCTGGCACAAAAGTAGAGAAAACAACTTTTTTGAGAAAATTGACTTCATTGGCGCTTTTGTATTAAAAATTTTCCTATCTAAAGAATGGCGCCGGTATTACACCCCCACAATTTTATTTGATTTTGACAGCATAAAATTTTTAAATATTCGTGCCATATGAACTTATCGGTGTCAGCCGAGTTTTAAAATTCTCGGTAGTTTAGAAATGAAATCGCGCGACCAATCTGTCGTTGACATACGGAATTATTTACTATACCAACTTTAATATGTGATTCTGCCTGATTTTTTCATAGGCGATTCAAAAAACACTATAAAAATGGTTGGACTTGATTTGCGGAATTTCAAATTTTTTTTCTTTGAAAAAGTCGACAAAAATGAGGAAAATAAACATATTATGTTTTTTTCAACAGCAGTCAGAAACATATGTAGACATGCATGAAAGTTTTAGTGGCTATTTTTTATAGCTTTTATTCGTATTTCAAAAAAACGGATCAGATAAAATTCTTGGCACATAAATCGGAAATTTCATAAATGCTATGATTTTTTTGAAATTTTACGAGTTTCAAAATAAAACGTTTTTTCGGGGGGGGAACTCGGGGTTTTCTTATTTATTTTTTTTTCCGTAAATAGGCAAAATTTTTTTATACATGATGCCATTTTTCTGGTTACAACGATATTAGCAGAAAAAGTTTAGCCAACCAATTAATTTCGTAAGTTAAATGACTCGTCTGGCCGGTCGATCCCACCCCTAAATCCTCGAACAAATTCTCCGACTCCGACCCGGTCGAAAGAAAATTTCGATAAACCCTGCGAAAGTAATCGTCGGGTTCAATCGACCCGACCTGGAAATTTCCAGATAAAAAAATCTCGTCCACCCGCCTGGTCAATTTGAAAAAATCCTTCCTGGCCGACCCCTCAATTCAATTTGGTTAAACGCACCGCTGTGGCACCATTAAGCTTATATCATGCTCACCATTAATTCTTATGAGTGACGTAGATTGGATTATAATTGATTTGTTTAGTTGGAATATATATGCATCAGCTTCACTAGTTGAAAACAAAGAAACATTAGGATGACAAATGTGGAATAAAAAGTAATATGTCCCAAGCTGTTAGCACCCATAATTGTCGTGCCAACCAGCTAACAATTTGCCCATGCTTAAGCTCCACGCTTTTTCCTCAATCAAATACGACAATGAACGCTTTAAAATGCTCAAAATGTATTCGATATAAGAAGCATATGTTGTTTCCTTGTGTGACAATTGAAACATAAATGGATTTTCACCCTTGTAAAATGGCAAATACATTACTAATCGGGGAAGCGTTTTGGCGCGAACTCTATTTAATTTTTATTGAAAATTGAACCTACGCACCATCAAAACTGTTCCACGTTGAGTATGTATAAAACTAAGTTGTTTTAATTTTTGCCGCTTTTCTCATTAGTTTTTATATTGTTCACGTTAATGTATTCGGCAATTATATGTTCAAAAAATTGCTTTATTTATTCATTTTCCCAGAGTGGATCTTTATAAATAGGTGTTCAAACCATTATATATATCAACAAAATAGCGACACAATATACGATATACAATATATATATAGAAAATCCGAAATAGACCAAAACATAATATATTAAACTAATACAACATTGATCGACGGTGGTTCCACATTTTTATGATTATTTTTTTTCTTGCATATTTTTTTGTCATTTGAGCTTTCTTAAAAGCATAGGATGAGTCGTTTCCGAATGTGAAGGTTTGTACCCTATATTTAGGTATAGAAAGAATTCTGGTTCACAAAGCATTTACATCAGATCCGGGAACCCCGAATAAGATAGAATCGGATCAAACTATACAACTAATCTGAAGCCTTAGCAGGGCCTTAGACCTACGTATGATATGCACGCCAAAGACTGAAATTTGAACTGTGCTTCTTTATAATTTAAAGTTTTTTATTTCGATTTCGATATTTTTGACCCTGAACTGACTGACGAGTGCAACAATCACAATGGTAATTGTATTCTGTCGAAGCCTGTTAATGCTGCAGATCGATTTTTATTGTTATATCAGGATAATTTATAATCAATTTCCCGTTTTTCTGCTAACATTCTTCAAAATTTGCCTGATTTAGGGTTATGCAGTGACTCGCGCGAAATGCTTATTTGATGTATTATGATAAATTATTTGTGAAATAACGTCGCCATGTTTTTTGGGCAGGCTAGGACACTTTGTAATTAGCGTTTGTTAATTTTCTTCATTTGTTATTTGTGGATTATTCAATCCCACTTTTAACCCAAAAACATCGTGGGATGTAAAGTCAAAATTGTCGCTCTTTATCTTGGAAGCTAGAGGAAAAATACCGTTTATTGGGTCAGGATATTCGAATATTGGAAATTTGCAATGAATGGTTATTTGTCGTATTACAAAATTTGATGCTTTTTACTTTTTATCGATACGTTATTTCAAAAATATTTCTGTGCCTATAATTTAATTTGATATACGTCAGCGGGGGCAAAAAAAAAAAAACAAAACAATTATCGCCGTAAGGTTTTTGCTGTAAATTTCGGGCTATTGACAAATTCCCGGGCATATTGAATCGGAATTCGAATGAATACATTTTGGGTTACAAGTGAAAAGCCTAGCGTTCGAATGACGTATCTGCGTTGACATTGTTGAATTTTTTAGGAGTTACACAATAGATTCGTATAACTAATCAGCCAAAGTGTAGCAGTTAAATCTTCACAAGGCAATCAAAAATAAAAGTTAAGACTAGATTGGGAAGTCATCTTGAATCGTATTATTGCGCTCAGAAGTAATTTGAAATCAAATCTCCAAAAAATTCAGATTGCAAATTCGGCATTCGCGATTCGCGCAATCCGATATTCACTTAATTATTTGCTATAAATCGTGAACGATTTTTCAGCGATTTCGACACTATTCACGATATTGGGCTCCTTGTATAATACTAGTATATATCGTCATTATGCTGTAACGTTAAATTAGTCCTATCTTTTACAGCAAATATTTTTCTAATGACGGTAATGATCGATATATATGCTTATATGAGTTTATTTATAATATTTATGTATAATTATTTTAGATATGGAAAATCGAAAAAACGCAATAAATTTCCCGAAATTTTTTTTGTCATTTGGGTTGTTTTTTCTTCACACATAACAATTGATTATGGTTGCATTCTATACTAATAACTGCAGACATGTAAGAGCAGGATACCCTTAGGAGGGTTGTCTGATTTGGCCTTTCCAGGTAATTTCCGCCAATAGCAGACGTGATATCTTCAATAACAATTTGTAACTACACCACCTGCGCGTATTTTGAATTTAACATAATCTGATACAATCCCACCTACGCCGACACCTACGCTTTATAAAGCTTCTTGCTGACACGCAGTTCGTACCTATCCTTTCAATTTATCATTTTTAATTATTTTTTGTTGAGCTCCGAAGCCTAACAAATAATGCTTATTGCTTTGTTTGAAATTTTGCTTTCGATGTCACAACAAATAACTTATGATTCATTTTGATTTTAAATTCAAAGTCGCTATTTTTTTTCTTTTGACCTCGAGTAATTGCACCCAAAATCCTTTAAGTGTTTGCTATTTTACGGAAAAAATTATTTCGAAGACTTTTTTGTTTCTAATTTTGTCAAAAGTTAGCTCAAAATGAAAGTTGCATGCCCCGAGGACGCCGAATAAAATTCAAAAAAAACTCTCTAGTTCATTGTCAACAATTTGAGCTTTTAGAATTCATATGAGTCGAACTGTTTTCTCAATAAGTGGAGAGAATGCTGTTGCCTGAGCCTCCAACTGCTTTCAAATTTGTGTTTTCTTTTGGGCGCTTTTGTTCCGCTGAAGCACATGTTAAGACAACAGCGCATTTTCACTTTTTGTAAGGGCTTTCGGCAGCTGCCACAAAAATATTGATAAATTGAGGATAGTTAGAACTGCGTCGTCTTTTAAGAAGCTTTTTAAAAAGCGTAGGTGTCCGGCGTAGGTGGAATTGTATCGACATTCTGTTAAGTTCCAAAAATTACCGCGGAGGTTGGTTATGTTGTGACAAATGTTTTTGGAATGTCACCTTTGCTTAAGTTTGGCGGTAATAACCCTTGAAAGAGGCATAACATCAGCGACACCCTTAGGCCCTTTTAATAATTGAAAGATTGTGACTAATCGTGAATGCAATCCAGAGCATTTGATTGGTTGGTCGCTTCCAATCTGTTCTTATGAAACGACATCTGCATCCAGGTTTTGATTATTTTATCAGTATCCCCGCATCGTTCAGTTAATTCAATCAGTCACGATCTGCCAAGTGAGGGCCCTTAATGTTCGTATTTTATAAGTTTAATGGGGCATTAAGTTTTTAAATGCCTGAAAGTCGCATTTTTTTATATCTTGGTGGTCTTTGATAAAAAGTTTAATTTCTTGGTCATATCGTCTGTGACCGGTAATTCATTTTTTCCCTGATTTTTGAGGCAATGAGGATTTAGCTATGATGATTTTACTGATGTTGCATGTCAACTTAAAATTGAGCCCCCCCCATCTTCCGTTTAAATATGCGTAATATCATCATGGTCATATCAATGATATATGTATGACTCGATTTCCAATTAATTTTTTACGCCATTATTTCCTTTTATAGTGAAGATCAATTCCTAGGTATTTTCTACGCTGTAACTCTGGCAATACCTATTTTTGTTGAAAAGATTCCCACCTTTAATACTGCATTGGCTAAACGTTGTATAGATGACAGAACCTGCTTCCGATATTCCAACCAACTTTGCATTTTCCAGTTCGAACATTCTGTCATTTTCGACTTTATTTGTGCTCAAGAGTGTCAGGTTTCACGGATCAGCGACAAACAGTTTCGCCAGCTTACACCACATATCCATAAGTAAGTTCTTTAGGGAAAACAATAATATGTTCATAACGCTTTTGGTACATATTCAAATCCTTTTTGCCTTATTTTGTACCTTCTTTTCTAAGCAATACTTTTTTTATCATTGACTATAAATGATCTTAAGGTGTCCATGACGTATATTCTTTGTGGGTTAGACGTTCTTTACAGCACCACTTATTATGTGCCATCCTCCTTAGTGTTTACCTCTTCTGCGACGATTTTGATGAGTTCTAAAATCAAAATGTGGTATCATGTTTTTAACTATCTTGTAGAAATTACTTGGGGTCATGTTAGACATAGGATTTTTTTCGTTGTTTGCAGTTTTTCGAGAAAAAAATATTTCAAAGGTAATTCTATGCTAACTTAGCCGCTGCTAAATAGAACTGGCACTTTTTTTTCTGAAGGAGAAAAGCTAATCCAATTTCCGTTTTTGATTAGAGGCAGCACTGACCACCGGTCGACCGACCAATGCCGGTCAAAGTTCAAGTGTCAACTCTAGTTCATCTTGTATAAAAACAAAAATAAAGCAAAAAAGAAACATATACAATGGAGGGTGTACGAAACTATACTAAGATTGGATTGATTTGAGTTTGACCATTTTTGCTCTCTAGAGACCTTTCGGTACTATTGAACCCATAGTTGCGAATATTTTCTTAGAAAGTCGACCCTTCCGATTCTTTGACGGTACTTTAAACTTTAACGATGAACTGTGGATTGACATTGAATTTGACGGTTAGTTGTGGTCGACGGTTGGTCATTGTGACTAATCAAAAACTAATTGTATCCTTTTTCTTTGATTGTCTAAAAAAAAAATGCGCTAGCTCATTAATTCTGCAATTTTACGCTGGATAAGTAATCATGAAATTTGACTTAAAAATAATTTTTTTTTTATTTCATAAACAAAAATCACTGAGTTTAAAATGACAGAAAACTTACTACATAGCTTAAACATTTGATGACCTTCCTCAGATTATTTATGCTTTCTTTTTTCATCAGGAACGACTATTCAATCTCTT
>SCLH01000706.1:485117-495476 GCA_004367855.1 Oikopleura vanhoeffeni | reverse complement strand
TTTTTGATTCGATTTCCGACAGCTTTAATCAATCATTCGAAAATATTTTTTTCATACTCAAAAATAATTATTTTTTCAAACATTTAGCCGCGTATCAAGGTGTGAAAAGTTGAGCTAAGAGAAAACGGAGAGAGATATTTGAAATTGGAAAGCAGGACTAGAAAGCCAAGGTTTGCATTAGTTAGTTCAGTTTAAAAATATTTTCTGAAAATTTTCTGATTTTTCATGGTAACCATAACTAAAAATGTCTTTTTTGGCGCTCTTTTTCCTAACTTTTAATATAATATTTTTCAAATCTATCAAATTATTACAACATTTTGGGCGTTCGGCTTTAACTTGAGTCTAAAAGGAGATTATTCGGATGTTTAGTTATCACAATATAAGCGCTCAAAGTCGGACCGAAAAATCGATTTGGAGCTTCCCAGGGTTAAGGGGTCGGTGCTATTTGACAGATATATGGATTATTATGCCCGGGTTACTTTAAAAACTTATTCCCTATTCTTTTAACAGGCAAATAAGTTTTTAAAGTGACCCGGGCATAATAATGGATATGGGCTCTTGATGAAAAACATGAACTGGGTTTTATGTATTCCCCTCAATATACCACCAAAGTAATGCTTCATAATCCAGGCACCTTTTGTAACTACAGAATTTCGTATCATTGGTTTTTTAGAAAATTTTGAGTTCGAATTTAAATTTTGAATTCGTCAAATTTTGAGAAATTTTTGAAAAAGTTCCGAACATTATTAAAAAATCTATTTTTAAACTTTATATGCCCGAAATTGCAACATTTTGAAAAAATTCTAGACTTACGCCGAACTTGACTTTATGTGTTTTCTGTGTTTAAAACTTTATATGTTAAAATATATGCTTGAGAATGTTATTTAATTGACGAAAACGTTAGCAATAAACCAAAAATGAATTATTAAAAAAGTGCCCTATTGTTTGTTCAATTTTTCCATCATTTGTTTCAAATCAACGAAAAACACTCTTTAAAATGGTCACTTTAACTTTTCGCGNAAAGTTACCGATATCTTGAACATGTGCTCCATTTTTGCTATCGATTTGAATGAAGGAATATCCATCCCATAACTTCACAGCTCCCACAGGACACGTGGGAACAAATTGCGATTGACTGTGTCTCGTGATAGTAAAGCCTCCCATATTTCCTCTGAAACCTCGTGGTCCGTCATGGCCTGGTTCCCCCGGCTTGCCAGTTTCTCCTGCCGGTCCATCAATACCGGGAGCGCCAGGTTGACCAGGTTCTCCGTCAGATCCGGGCTGTCCATTATGTCCGTCTTTTCCTGGTTCACCTGAGCCAATATTCTCGCCAATTGCATTTTCGCCAATTTGTAGAATTTTTCCAGGAGGTCCTGGTGGTCCAGGTACCCCATCTTGACCATCGAAACCTCGAGGCCCAACAGAACCCGTATGACCAGCTGGTCCCTCTCGACCGGGTGGCCCAGCGGATCCATTTCCACCGGGAATTCCAGGCATACCATCGGCACCGGCGGTACCAGGAGATCCGTAGTGACCCTTTTAAAGGAATAGATACCAGGCGTTTTAACAGAAAAATCTGACAGTTACAGAATTTTCATGTCACAGTTTTGCTTGCGATTTCGGTTTTTGCTTGAAACTGATTGACACAGTTCAATGGTCAATGAGAATTTTGATATGTTAAACACCTACAATTTTGTCACTTCAAAGGTATTGATCGGCGTAGCTGAGTTAAAGCGAAAACCTAAGACCGCAAGAAAAATGTGACTCGATGTATGGCTCAGGAATAAGGATGTTAATTTGAGGGATACGCAACGCCATTAAAAGTGTTTTCTTCAAAAATTTTGCCGTAACAATCCCTACCTTAGCTCCATGAATACCTGGTTTTCCATTTTCTCCCGGTAAACCAGATCTACCAGCTTCGCCCGGATTTCCCGGTACTCCTGGGTTTCCAGGTTGCCCAGGTTCACCACATAATCCAATATCTCCGGGCCGACCAGGAGCGCCTGGATTACCTCTTGGTCCTCGCTCACCCTTCATAGAGAGACCACATGAACCAGATGGTCCAACTGGACCACTTAGACCAGGATCACCAGCCGGTCCAGTTGGACCCCGACTACCCTTCGAGATCGTTTGACCAGGTTTTCCATCTTCACCGGGAATTCCGTTTCGACCTTTGTCCCCGGTAGGTCCATCATTACCAGGTAAGCCTAAATATTAGGGTGCGCACGTAGAAAATATTGTCATAATCTTCAAATAAATACAGGGGTTCTATATTTTCTTCTCAACGAAAATGCCTCCCAGTAGTTAAAGGGTATCCACATCGTTTACATTGTTGCTTGTGGAAACACTTTTGGAAATCAAAATTGTCGACACTTTCGGAAATTAGAAATTGTCGAAATCGGCCATTATCGTTTATTTTCAAAACATATTTTACAAGATTTTTTTATGAGATTCGATCAAAAAATAAGAAAATGAAACCAACTTAATTCGATATTTATTATCTTAATCTGGACTGGTTGAATTGTTAGCAACTAGTAAAACTTAATCAGATGAGTTGTTTACATAAGCCAGAATGAAAGATGGTGTAGACGCCTTATCTTTACGTACTGATAATTAAAGTGATCTTTCTTGATTAAAATTAGCCAATTAACATTTCCCGCTCAAGTTTATTTTTTGAAGTTTTCGAAACATTTTGGCTCACGAAGATTAAGTGTATACTAAAAATTGAGGACTGAACACGTTTTGATTAAATTTTTCATTTTTTTCTGACATTTGAAATTGTGTTGACGGTCAAAAGTCTTTTAATTGATGAATATAAAACTGATTTTGTAAATCCACGATTTTTAAATTGGCTTAAGTAAAACAACCGGGAATTCGATGCAAAAAATAATCGTTGAAAATGATGTATTTTTGAAAAGATTTAATTTACTGGTGTGGCTAAGCACTTTTGATTATATCATTAAAAATTATAAACAAACATTTGTAATTAGTATCATTTATGATACCATACTAAAATAATTTCATCAAATTGAAACAAATACAAAATTTAATATGCAATACAAGCCCTGCAGAAGGCAGGAGTTGTTTGCAGTAAATCTTGTGGGCAAATTAACTAATCACTAAAGTTTACCACTAAAATGGGCATTGTTATTTAACTTATTTCGTTGGTTGGGCGGCCAATCACGAGGCCTGAGGTGGGCCGACCGAATTGAGAATTTATTTAAAATTTAAATTCCAATGATGACGATTCGCCAATGGCTTTAAAATATTCAAAATCGTATAACGTTCATTGAAACCTGAACATTTTAGGATTTCAGAAAAATTCTATAATTTTTGGGGTCAAATTTTTTGGACTTTCTTATTATAAATTAAAAATCAAATATTCAATATTTGGCTACCTTCATTTTCTATCGTTTGTCTCTTTTTCCGGTTTTGATCGAGACTTAGCGGTGACAGCCGTAGAACTGATATTTTATAAATGAGTATTTCTCGATTATAAAATAAGCTGAAAATTGGCCTGTTGATGTTTTTCTCAATTTGATCAGTTGAACACGTGGTCATGAAAACCTTACGTCAGGACACCCACGTCCATTTCAAAATAACCCTCAGACTTTCAAACTTAAAAGCATTTAATATAAAACATACAACAATAATCAAAGGAATTTCCAATGGGTAAGAAGGACGATGCATCAGAATATTAGATCTACTAAACGATTGAAATACTGGAGACTCGCCCCAAAATAGGTCAAATAAGTCATTGTTGCTTACGACAATGCGAACCACCTCGAAAGTTCTTTTATCGCTTCATCGAACCTGCACTAGATATTTAAGTTTACTGATTTTTGTAAGATCTTCATAATATGTAGTAACCAAATTACTTATGTATTATTTATTTAGAAAACCTTTTCTCCACTGCCGTGCAGTCGTATTCGGTTCACGGACAAAATTACCGTGAAACTTTTCACTCATATACGTGATATTCTCTTAGCTGCCAAATTTAATTTCTTCGAAATTTCAACGGATATTTCTCTTATGTTGGCACGATACATCAATTTCTCCATTATTATACATGATCTGGATATATATATCTTATCCCACCTTCGGTTTATTCCATTTTTCCGTAAACAATATGTTGAATATCCGTGAAATGTTCCAATTCGGTCGCCCACGCGTGCCAACGCGCATCCTGATTGGCCGCTTCCCAAGCATTTAGTTTAAATTTAAATAAATGTATCTCAAGTGAGGATTTCTCATAACAAATTAGTAGCACGTAAAATTTAAATTTAATTATCTGGCACATAATTTTTTTACTAATAATTTTTTTTAGTACACTACAACAAGCAGAAGTATCGCAAAAAATACACTATTTAGTGAATTGCCCCAAGTTTATGTATTCATAAATTGTCCATTTCATCGCGCACGTTTTTTGTCTATTCCACAAAGCCAGTCAGCCCGAAATCGAAAAAAACTACTGCCAAGTTCATATGTGAGACAGTTGGTCTTTTATATTCTAAAAATTGACGTTTATGGCTTTGTCTGCAGAAAACCCTGACATGACAAAGAAGCCGGTTTCAACAAAATTCGACTCACTTGCAGCCTACTGAAGACACTAACCGAAATAAGGCACTAAATTCAGGCACTCCTAGGGTTTCACAAAATCTTAATTTCTCTCCCATAAAAACCTGGATCGTCTGACATTTGAAAACAAAAAGCTGAAGAATTCGTGTTAACCGATGTTTATTCAAAGGGTCCGATTGCAAAGATAGGAGCACCTCATGAGGAATTTTCAGAATTTTGAAAAAGAACATGATTGGATAGTGTTCAGCATACTAAAATGAAGGGGCAGAGCCAAAAAATTTGACGTCAGTCATTTATCGTGAATAGAAAAAATCGTCAAAATTGGAGTCGGGCTAAGAGAGAAACGAGTCATAGTAAATTCTCTTGGAAACATATTTGGGGGGGGAAATTTTTTCCGTTTTTTTTTCTTTTGTAAATAAACCCCCCCCCCCAAAAACTCCTCTTTTCCTTCCTTTTTACGAATTTTCATCTAGGAGCGCAAGAGAGCTAAAATCGTCTAAACATCGACGGAATTGATCACTTTAAGACACAACTTACGTTCGTCAGAGTCCTTATATTTTCGTAATTGTTGCAAATGTCATGAAGATCATTTTAGCAAAGAATTGAGACGTCAAATTATCCTATTATCCTTGGTTATGAATTTTTTTTGTAAAATTTTCGAAATTTTATGACCTTTTTGTTTTATTTTTGTATATCTACAGATAGAGATCACCTGCCCCTCATGATGCGTCGTCCTTTGACCTCATCACAATAGCTCGATATATGTATTGTGGCCATATATTGTGGATTAATTGGTTATTGCTGACAAAATCGAATAGCGATTTGAGCCGGAGTGTATACGTCTAAAGCAGAAATTAACCAAGATTTTTTCTTCGTGCTCGCGCAGTCGCGCAACTAGAGAGAGGCTCGAAAAACAAAGTTGAAATGCAGGGGAAGGGCATCGAGCAGATTGTTGCTTGTCGGATGATCCGATTCGGATCGGATTGAAGAATTTGCGCGGCCTCAAATTTTTTGCTGATCGGATCGACCCGAGCTGGAAAAAAATGTTGATCGGATCATCTCTCTNAATAAGGATGTTAATTTGAGGGATACGCAACGCCATTAAAAGTGTTTCTTCAAAAATTTTGCCGTATCAATCCCTTCCTTAGCTCCATGAATACCTGGTTTTCCATTTTCTCCCGGTAAACCAGATCTACCAGCTTCGCCCGGATTTCCCGGTACTCCCGGGTTTCCAGGTTGCCCAGGTTCACCACATAATCCAATATCTCCGGGTCGACCAGGAGCGCCTGGATTACCTCTTGGTCCTCGCTCACCCTTCATAGAGAGACCACATGAACCAGATGGTCCAACTGGACCACTTAGACCAGGATCACCAGCCGGTCCAGTAGGACCCCGACTTCCCTTCGAGATTGTCTGACCAGGTTTTCCATCTTCACCGGGAATTCCGTTTCGACCCTTGTCCCCGGTAGGTCCATCATTACCAGGTAATCCTAAATATTAGGGTGCGCACGTAGGAAATGTTGTCATAATCTTCGAATAAATACAGGGGTTCTATATTTGCTTCTCAACGAAAATGCCTCCCAGTAGTTAATAGGGTATCCACATCGTTTACATTGTTGCTTGTGGAAACACTTTTGGAAATCAAAATTGTCGAAATCGGACCATTATTCTTTTATTTTCAAAAAAATATTTAAGATTTATTATTCAGATTGATCAAAAAAAATAATAAAATGGACCAATTTATTTTCGATATTTTTCTGAATGTGACTGGTTATTGTTAGCAATATGTAAACTTAATCAAATGAGTTGTTTCCCTAAGCCGAAATGTAAATGGTGTAGACGGCCTATTAACTACTGAGAAATCAAGTATTTTTTTTGGATAAATTAGACAATAAGATTTCCGCTCAAGTCTATTTTTTGAAGTTTCGAAAACATTTTCGCTCACGAAATTAAGTGTATGCTAAAATTGGGGACAAAACATTATTTTTTCCTTTTTTCTGACCTTTTGAAAATGTGTACGGTCAAAAGTTTTGTATTCGAATGAATAAAACTAATTTTGTAAAATCACGATTTTTGAATTGCTTTTTGTTAAATAAACCGATTTCGATGCAAAACAAAAATAATCGTAAAATAATGAATTTGTAAAGTTTAATCTCACTGGTATTGCTAAGGTGCGGCTAAGCACTTTTTATATCATAAAAATGATAATAAAGCATTTGTAATGATACCATCAAAAAATAATTCATCAAAAATTGAAACAAATTACAAAATTTATGTTCAAAATTGTCATTTTCGCGCATTTTTTTGTCTATTTACAGCCAATCAGGCCGAAATTCAAAAACTACTGCCAAGGTTATATGTGAGACACGTTGAGCCCTTAATATTCTATAAATGACGTTTATGGCTTTTCTGCAGAAAAGCCTTACATAACAAAAGGCCGGTTTCAATTAATTCGACTCACTTGCAGCCTACTGAGAACAGAACCGGAAAAATACCAAGGCACTAAAATTCAGGCACTTTACGGGAGTACAGACAAAATCTTAATTTCTCTTCTCATAAAAACCGTAGGATCGTCTGACATTGAAAAAAAGCTGAAGGATTCGTGTTTAACCGATGTTAATCAAATGGTTGGTGTGAGCGGTACTTAAATAACAAATGGAATCGTGAGCTCAAGGATAGATCTTTCATATGTTTTTATGAGAAATGTTCCACCGTCATCAGTTAAGCCGTAACAAGCCTATCAATGTCAAAATTCACTGACAACACCCCTTTAAACGTATACGGTATTCTCATTATAAAAATTAAACCATTATCGATGATAGCGAAGATTTCTCTAAAAAAATTGAGTTTTTGTTCCAAATATTTCCCATGCTTTTATTTGCTCATAAAAGTTCTCACTGCGCACCTTACCTATACCAGGTTGTCCGGCAGCTCCTGGAGCCCCAGATTTACCGGGTAACCCAACTTGACCAGGTTCTCCAATTTCACCATTTTCTCCTGGTCGACCAGGGGTACCGGCTGCTCCGGGTTTTCCAGTTTTCCCAGTTTTGCCATTTTCACCAGGAATACCTAGGGTACCATCAAGGCCGACTGGTCCACGTGGTCCATCTCGACCAGGTGGTCCATTTTCTCCCGCATTACCTTGCTCGCCAGGATTTCCTGCAGGACCAGTTGGGCCAGATAAACCATTTTTGCCATCTTTACCAGGGCGACCATCTTCACCAGGAATTCCAGAATATCCTTGATCACCTTTTGTACCAGGTACATCACTGGATTTCCCAGGATAACCCATAGGACCAGATACTCCTTTAACTCCCGTAGGACCGGGTAAACCTTGTGGACCATCATTGCCTTTTCAGAGTTATACCATTTTCTTGAGAATGTTACAGTACTAATGGCTTCCTCAAAATTTCGAAATTTATGTGTTCAGTGACAAAAATTTCCCAGAATTCTAGATAGAAACAGAAACCACTATTTTTGTAAGAATTTCAATAAAAACGGTTAGTGATTTTGAGCATTAGTTTTGAGCTTTATTATTGATATTTTTGTTGGAACGTCAGTAAAATTATTATGACATTTCACGCTTATTTAAGGGTTCCTCAAGTTTTACATTAAAAAAGCTTTCGAAAAAATAAAATTATTTCACAAACAAAACTTAATTTTTTTTAAGTAATTTTTCATCCCTGGTGTATCTTTTTATGTATTAATCCGATCAATATGATTTGTTTGACAAAATTGTACTCGTTGTTCAATTTTGATAACAAAAGTCAATTTTCAAAAAAATTAACGGACAAAGAAATTTCCGGACCTAGAAATTTCCGGACTTAAAAATTTCCGGTGCCAGACGAAAAATATTTTTTTCATTTTTTCTTGTCATTCTTCACTAAAAAGTGAAAAAATCTGAATTTTGACCAAAAGGTTATTACAAATTTCATAATTAAAACAACGTCATCGCAATGTTTATCAAGAAAAACTTCAAATTAATTTCTTTCAAACAAAGACAATATCCCTTCCTGTTTTACCATGTTTCCCATCCTCTCCTGGTTTTCCAACGACACCTCTGTGACCAGGAGTACCGGGTAATCCATTGTTGCCAGGACTTCCTGGTAATCCAGGTGTGCCACTAGGGCCAAAATCGCCTTTTCGTCCATCTACACCAGTGTGACCAGAAATACCGGGTTCACCTTGATAACCTGGACTGCCAGCCTTTCCTGTATCACCTCGTGGTCCAATTGGACCAGAAATTTCTTCCAGCATCTTCATATTGGTGCAAGATATATTTTCGGTGATAAGATTAAAGGGGGTAGTGGTCGTACTGTTTAAGTGACTTTGAAGTATAAAAATAGTACAGGTGTGCAATATCGGCGAAAGTTTTTTGCCTCAAAAATTTGGCGATATTGGGCACTGTATTCAATGTTGTCTTTTGTTAAAAAATGAAAAAACCGCCCAAGAGTTAACAATGTAGTCATAATTTTTAACGTTTCTTAATTTGATGTGCGTTTTACAAAAGGTTCAAATGAAGTTAAATGCCTTCATGTTCAGAATTAAGTACTCAACCAAATGAAGATTCGAAAAAGTTGATTTGAGAAATTCAATTGTGAAATATGATCTTATTTATGACAGAATCATAATAATTTATAATAAGATCGCAAACGCCCACGTATTTTTGCGATATTGGCACTTTCGGCGATATTGGGCCGGCGATATGAGCCCCCTCTGTAGGAAANAAATCGGCCGAAAGCCGATAAAGGGAGATATTATATTTTAATTTATTTTTGTTGGAAAATGAGCCTCAAATCGGCCGAAGGCTGATAAACGGAGATAATATATTTTAAATTTAATTTTTTCGAAAAATGAGCTCCAAATCGGCCATTTTTCTGAAATTTTGATTCGGCGTCTCTTGGGGGCCATGTCAACATTCCTTTGTTATTTTGACAAAATTAAGAAAACACTAAAAAAATAGACAAAATGCTTCAAAATAATTTTTTTCATAATAACAAACACTTTATAGGATTTTGGTGATATTTTTAACTCGGTAGCGTCAAAAGAAAACAAATAAGCGCACTTTCAATTTAAATCATAAATTAGTCAATAATTTTTGTTTACGTTTTTTGGCTGCCAAAAGCAAAATTCGGATGAAAGCGCTTTTGCTTTATATGCGAGGCTTCTTTGGAGTCAGACACTAAAAAAGAAAGAAAAATGGTGTAAATTGAAGGAGATTATTCATTCTGAGTGTTTTTTTTAGGGAACTAAAGAAATTTTTCGAAAAGTTAGCATGATACGTGGAATAGGCAAACTAAGATTTGTACAGTATATGTTTTTTACCTGCGAAATGAAAATTGTCATTTAGGTTATTACGGCCGATTAAAAATGGAAACTAGTTGGATTTTACTTGGAAAGCGAAGCTTTAGCCGATGTTAAGGGTTTGAAAATATAATCCACCTAGTTACCATTTTTTATTGGCCGTAATTACCTAAATGACAATTTTAATTTCGCATGAAAAAAAAACACATACTGTAGTTGGCGTTTTTTCATTTCGATGACTGAATTAGCGGTCCAATAACTGAATTTGCGGCCTTTATCTGAATCAGCGGTCCAAAATTAAATTGACATATAATTTTCTTCTTTATCGGTCTTCGGCCGATTTTGGGCTCATTGTTCAAAAAAATTAAATTCAAAATATAATATCTCCCTTTATCGGCTGTCGGCCGATTTTGGGCTCATTTTCAACTAAATTTAATTAAAATATAATTTTCTTCTTTATCGGCCTTCGGCCGATTT
>SCLH01000706.1:464921-483322 GCA_004367855.1 Oikopleura vanhoeffeni | reverse complement strand
GGCCGATTTTGGGCTCATTTTTCAACAAAATTAAATTTCAAATATAATATCTCCCTTTATCGGCCTTCGGCCGATTAGGGGCTCATTTTTAAACAAAATAAGATGTTTTTCAGTAGATGCTGAAAATCGAGGCTCGATCGCAGGATTATTTTAAGGCAAAATTTCTCAAAATGGGCTACAGAATTATCCCTACTAATACCCCCTTAATTAGTTTAGCCCAAGACCCCTTAATACTTAAAATCCTTGTTATTAATAAGATCCTTTAACCCCCTTAATACCTCATACGGTATTAGTAATACCCTCTTAATTAATTGCACGCCAAACCCTCCTTGATATCATCTACCTTGCCCCTTGGTTGGTTCGATTCCAAACCCTTTTAATATTTTCACCCCTCATAACCCCTCAATTTGTACCGAAAACCCCCCCCTCAATTATTTGTGCCTTCAAACCCTTAAAAAAATTAGAGCAAACCAGAGCATAAAAAAAAATTAATTTTCAGAGCAGAGCAGAGCAAACAGAATTTTTTTGGCTTTAGAGCAGAGCAGAGCAGCCAACATTTATTTTTGTTGAGCCAGAGCAGAGCAAACCATTCAAAATTATGCTGCTAGAGCAGAGCAGAGCAAGCGAACCGAAAAAAAATGGTGCTAGAGCAGAGCAAACGATTAGAAAAATCTACGACCCCTGGTTATGACCCATAGACATTGGCCATATGATTCAGGAGATATGAGGTGTAGGCTTTGCTTTCACCCCTGGCTGGAAAATGATATTAAAGAATCATAATCAATGAGCTAATTAATGATGGAATTTAAAGAACATTTTGAATATTTAAAATTTCAATTAAAAATCTTGCATTTAATGTTTTGATTTTAAGTTGACTCGGTTGAGTTTTCATTTGTTCGGATTTAAAATGTTTTGAAGAGTAAAATGATAAAAAAAATATTTTTAGTTTGTGCATTGTCGACTTTAATTTGTACAATCGTGTACTTTTGGGGGTTCACGACGTGATCTTAAAGTAAGTCGAGATAATAATTATTCATTCAACGTTTGTGAGCGGTCCAGTCAACTTGTGATGAGTAGTGGAAACTGCATTATTAAATAAAACATCTCTTTTTTTCTGGTTCACGCATTTATTACACGAGTAATATTCTCTTGCGCACACGCGCGTGTGGGCAGACAAGACGACTGAACCAACTTTAATCACAAATTAACTTCTAGAGTGAGGAGGTAATTGAACAAGGTTAACGAAATAAAAATTATCTCTAACGTTTTAATAATGATATTTTTCCACTAAGACAAAAAATTATATTTCATTACGACTTCTATGACATCACAATTTAACTTTTTGTAGACAAAAACTAATCTTGATGTGTCGCGAAATTGAAGTGCGACTTGCTCAATATTCTCGGTAACTAAAAACTGTCTTCTTTATAATAAATTGCCTTATAAGATCACTTGGTAGCATGCAAAATTAACTTTTTGAACGATAAAATTTCGAATATTTTATTTTGTCTGTCATTAGGTAAGTTATCATTTTCTGGTTAACTGTTTTCTAATCACTTATTATTCGATCAAAACAAAAGATTCAAATTCTGAAAGAAAAATTAAAATTCTGACTCAGAATGTTTCAATAATTGTTACAATTTGTTTTTTTTAAGTTTTTAAAATTTTCTAAAATCACTGGCGGTGACCTAATATGGATTTTAGACGATACCTTATAAAATTTGAAAAAAGAGCTCGAAATACAAATTTCAAAATTTTGATTTTTTAATATTTTCTGAGTCATTTGTTACATACTATCTCTGATATGTAAATTCAGACACCTCATCGTGAAGTGCGAGTTTTAACGTAGGCTATAAGGATATTAAAACATTTTCCTTTTTTTCAAGTGTATCTCTTTCCTAACCTCAGTTCATCTCCAAAATGCTTGCTACCTTTGTAGCGCGTCACGCGTGTTCGAATCCCACTGATGTTGTCTTAATGATTGCTTGAGTGATTACTCACCGATCAACTTTGGCGGTCCCAATATCAAGGACTTTTGCCTATAGTCATACTCAAGACAACCACTAAGACATTATAAGTTGGATTCCAACACGCGCTATAGAGATAGCAAGCATTTTTAAAAAGGACTTAGGTTGGGAAAAGGTTATATGAAGATAGTGAATGATTAACAAGCTACAACGATGTGATGCAAGCTACAAAGTATACCGTTGATACAATTTGTTTGCTAGCCTATTAACGGTCAATAGTTATTCAAGTGAAATTGCCATCAAAATTATTGGTCTATTGATGGTTGAACCTGTTTATTAATTAAATTATTGGTTGTTCAAGGCCAAGAGATTATCATCGATGTTTTTAGAAAGATAACAAAAATAGACAAAAATAAATTAACACAAATTGAGCAAGAATGGAACTTTGTTTGCTTAACCCGGATAACAAATAATAACAGTTTCTAACGAACAGATTTACATAAATTTATTGATGAACTTGAAAATGATGAAATTAATGGTTTTGACGGGAAAATAACTTTCCAAATTTGTTACTATTGTTGTTCAGCAACGTTTCGTTAACCTTTTTTTCTTCTGAAAGTTTTTTTTGTAAGATTGATATCAATTCATGAGACTTCTGAAGATCATTCATCAACTTTTCAATTTTTGTCTCATTTTGAACAATTTCTTTTTCTGTCGATGGATCTTTACAAATTAAAAAAAAATCAGACAGATGAAAATTTTGAGTTTTTAATTAAAATTTGGAAACCTAAACAGAAGCTAAAAAATATAAAAAAACCGAGGATACTTTAATTTTGTTACTTTCATAAATTTTTATTTCAGAAATGTTTCAATTTTCGAAACCTTTTTTACAAAGATAAATAAATAGAGAATTATCAATTGGATGGAAACAACCGTACATTAGCATCAAAAATTAGAAAATAACCCTTATTCCAATTTTTCATAGTGAAAATGGCAGTTTTTGATGATAAGTCAATCTTTCGCCCCTAAGACCGGAAGTTGGCGAGACTATTTGTTGGCTCAAAGTCAGCGAGAAAGAACAGGTCCTAAAAATCAACATGATTATTTCCAAAAAAGTCATATTATGCAGGGGTCGGCATAACTTTTCAAAAAACCTGAATCGGATCGAAGATTTCAAAAACCTGATCGGATCGAACTTGATCGGATCGAAGATTTCAAAAACCTGATCGGATCGAACTTGATCGGATCGACAATTTCATAAATCTGATCAGATCGAACTTGATCGAGTCGACGAATTTCAAAACCTGATCGGATCGAACTTGATCGATCGACAATTTTAAAAACCTGATCGGATCGAACTTGATCGGATCGAACTTGATCGGATCGACAATTTCGAAAACCCGATCGTGATCTGAACTTGGATCGATCGAAGATTTCAAAACCTGATCGGCATCGGATCGAAAAAAAGTCCATCCGATCCGATGAAGTCTATCCGATCCGATCAGGTTATGCAGGCCCGTGATATTATGGTCGATTTTCGATATCACTAGAGCAAAACATTCATATTTACAATAAATAACAAGAATTCCAGAGCTTGAAGCGTGAAGAAATTCTCGAAAGTTGGTGGTTTGGTTCCCCGGGACCTTATTTTACTGACCAATGTCGATTAAAACGCTTCGTAGGCTACGCATTATGCACACAAAAAAAATTATATCGTGTTTTCCGCTGAAAAAACATCAAAATAACAATTTATAAATCTGTACAAATTTTTCGTGGCAGAGTAAAATCAAATGGGGTCTTGAACCATTGACATAGCACAGTCAAATTATTTCGTTGCATGTCGTTCGAATTTGTTCTCAGGTTGGTATTTACTGACCTTAGTGACCTGATTTCAGGAGGATTTATAAATCAATACGCTCTACCAAAAAAAAATCTCTCAAAATTAAAGTCACAAGAGTTTGATCGCTATAACAGCGACGATATTATTTTGGATTATCGACATCTAAAGCTCTTTCAATACAATTATTATCTTGATTGTTTTCACATTTTCTCACAGGATAGTTTAACATGCTATGCCAACCATAAGGAACCATCTGGCTTGTGAACCGATGAGTTTTGCGTGGATTTAACATATTATTTTTCCGTGAGTTCAAGCAAAACGAATAAAATGGAAAAAATTGTGATTAAAAATTTGGTCGCCGATGCGTCCTTGACAAACCTGGTCAGCATTTTCGAAATCTTGGTTTTGTAAATTTGATAATCGAAGTTTTGCAAGAATGTATTCATTTGTAAATTCTCTTGAAAAAATTCTGAATTTACGTTGTGCAGATCCGAGCTCTAAACTTTTATTTTCCTTCCGCAGCTGTTTATTTTCGAATCTCAGTAAAGAAGTATTTGACTGTGAGGATAAGAAATTTGGCGAGAGATTTTTCTCTGGTGTTGGAAACATATTATCTTCTGAGATCGTAGAATCTGGTGTTTTTATCATTATGTCAGGAGATTGGCTGTTCGACATTTTCTTATAAAATAACTATAAACTATTTTAAATCTATTTTTTAAATCTTGTTTCCGCGTATACTAATCAAGGTACTTGATAGATATTTAACGACCGTCAAAAGTTATAGCGTATGAATTATAGCCCTAAATTGTCATAAACAATTATTATATCATGATAAATTAGATGAAGCATATTTTTTAGCAATTGTTTTTTCAAAGTGATTTCTCCACTTCAATAACACTGCGCAATAAATTCTTGCGAATATTGCTAGGTCATAAATTATAAATGCAAGTATTATCTACGGGACGAACCTATTTGATCTGTCCGTTTAATTTCAGCAAGGCATTACCGTCCGCGAGAGCAGAGAATTTTACACTAATTATCTAAAAAATTAAGTGGCCCAGTGGTTACTCGCTGTATATCCTTTTCTCAACCAGAGTAAATCTTGAAATTGTAGGTGATCTTTATAACGCGTGTTCAAATCCCACTGATGTTGTCTCAGTGATTACCGTAGTGATTGCTTAAAGTGATTGCTCAACAATGAACTTTGACGTTCCTAATATTAAGCACCCTTGCCTATTATTATACCCAAAACAATCAATAAGACAACATAAGTTGGATTCGAACACGCGATATATGGAGATTACCATTATTTTCAAGATTCACTTTCCACCCGCCATTCATAAGAATTCTACAAAATCAAGAAATAGTCTGGTTGTTTACACTTCACATTTTTTGTATAATTTAACACAAATCGAATAAAAACCATTCAATTTAATGTTGATATCATAATAACAGTATATAATATTTACAGTTAATTTATGAGATCGAGGACTATTGGTGCTTAATTTTTAATAACCCGGATATTATATGGGATATCCGATAGACAGAAATATCTTGGATATTAAAGAAATATATGGAGGAATTAACCAAGTAGTTGATTGACAAATAGTTGATAACAAAAATAGTTAAAAAACAATATAACTCTCCCGCCTATAATTGATATTGAGCTTCTATTTACGAAAACGCACGGCTTCTGTTTACTTGAATAAGTTTTTTTTTACACGATTTTGTTCAGGAATCTTAAAGAAAACTATATCCCTTTTTTGCCCTCTCCCAAAGATTTGGTCCCTCAAAAACACGGGGGAGGTGAGAAAACAACGCGGTTTTCAAAAACGACTTGGCCGATTAGGTTCTTAGATAACTTAAACTGTGCACAAATATCTAGTGAATACTACAAAATAAAAATTGGTCTGAATCAGACCGTTGTTTCTATTTTTTCTTAGACCTTTGTTTCTATTTTGTAACAAAAACTAATAATCAAACAATTTTAGTAATCTTAGAAATGAAATTAAAAACATTGGTCTTAATTTAAACAATTTTTAATGTGTATATCAATTAGATAATTGTGCTCAGTTTGAGCTTTCTAAAATCTAAATCGGATGACTCGTTTTCAAATGACGCGTCGTTTTCTTACCCCCGTGTTTTTGAGGAACCAAATATTTGGGAGAGGGCAATAAAGGGATATCGTTAAAGACAATATAAATATGTTACAGCAGTTTGATATACTATCCAGTTTACTGATTGTTTTTGACGCAAAATCAAATTTTTTAAATTATTTTCTGATTCGAAATCAAGAAAGAGTCACTTCTTCGATAAACTTCAATGTGTCGAATTTTATAAAATGTGACGGTTTTTGCGCTATCCTGAATCCTGTTATGAAGGTTTTCTGTCAGAATCCTTGTCAAATTTTTTCTAGTTTGTTTTCGGTGAACATTGTCCATAAATTAAATTAAAAAGGAATTTAACCAAAAGCCACAAAAAGTCAATTTTAATTATCCTCTTAAATTTTAATAACAGTACTTGACGTTCAAGTTTATCAAATAAATTTTGAAAAAACATCGAAACCTCGGGGTAGATAATCATGAACGTATTAGCAGCTTCGAATGAATCAAGTACAAGCGCTACAAAGCTTTATCAATTATAAACGTATTTAAACCTCAGCAATATATATGAAGGTTTAGTTTATACAGAAAAGTGTCTGTAGTAGGACAATTAGTTTCCTGCTCTTGCATCCTAAGACGCTGGAGGCAAACTTTTGTAAAGAAAGTGTGTCCTTTTAAAGCCTCTGGCAAACTTCAGGGAAAAAGTGTGTCAATATAAAGCCCCTGGCAAACTTCCGGCAATAGAGTGCGTCTTAATAAAAAAAGACCCACACACAATTTTCAAATACCGCTCAAGTTTAAAATAAATTTAAAATTTTAACGAGTTCGAAAGTTTCTTTATTCGAATAAAAATTGAAAATTAAGGAATTGAAAAAATGTGGGTCCGTCCCACTCAAGACACTCTGCTGTACCGTATAGAGTTCACGAAATAAACCATAGAAACTTTCAAATTTTAATTAAAGTTTTTCCAGTTCAGTGCCCAATAGCCGGTGCATAATTTTAGAATCCCGGTGATGCATATAATTAGTCTTAAGCTACATTTTTATATATATATTATTGATGAAATTTAATTTGATCTGACTAAAATCGCAGGTTTCGAGCAGAACTTAAATATGATTTGAAATGTCCACTTTGTGACTACTTAGGTGGAAAGAGAATGTTGTCCATTTACATATGTATCTACATATGCGAATCGATGTGTTTAATTTTGACGAAAGTAGGCACGATGTACACCGATTTGAAGTTCATGTACTACAAACATATGAATAAAGAGTATTTTTACTCATTTGTTGCCCGATTTGAACTTCGGAAGATTTCAAAATAGGTTAAGCCAGAAATGTTTCTCCTTTCGGTGATGAGTGAACACTAACTGCAATCATTATGTTTAATTTTCACTCAAAGAAATCAAAATTCGAGCTTAATTTTGCTGAATAAGAGATTATTTTGAGTTTGAACTAAAATTTTCGATTTATTAACTTCTTCTTTGGAATCAACAATTGAAACCGAGAAGAATAACAAGTTTTGATTTTGTATAAGTTGTAAACATATTTTTAAAGGCTTTTTGGAAATTTTCAGATCTTTTATTCAAAATTTTCACTCTTATTTCACTAGGTTTTGTTTCGGTGATGAGTTACTGCAATGTTTATCTTTAATTTGGTCAAATTTCCCACCGAAAATCGAAATTTTAGCTTTTATTAGCAAAATTACAGAAATTTGAGATTGAACGTAAATGTTAAAATTCGTAAAAAAACAAATTTTTTTTTATTTATTGCCAAATTGATTGTCAATTTCTTTTGGAATCAACAATTAAAATCTATAAAAATGGCCATTTTTAACTTTCTAAAACTTCTACACGTATTTTTTAACAGATTTTCGAAATATATATATTTATTGTGCTTTTTTATCAAAATTTCAAATAAATTTTTCTCATTTCCTATTTCTTTTTCACTAAAAGCACTGGCTTTAAACTTCTGGAGATTTGAAAATCGGCCAAGCAAAGAGGCTTGTATCGGTGATGAGTTAACACTGACTGCAACGATTATCTTTAATTTGGTCAACTGCTACCCAAACAAATCAAAATTCAAGTTGATTTAAAAACAAAGTTCAAAATGAATTTCAAAATAAAGGTGGAACTCGTTGTCGACGTTGAAAATACTAATGGGATTTGACGATACACCAGGTTGATTTAAGACTATTTAAAAAAGTACACATACTCATTTTATGTACAAAATTTGGTATTATTGAATTTTTTATGAACACAACATGTGGCTACATACTCAACCGTCCTGACAGTTACCCAAATGTCTTAACAGATACTTAAACATCCTGACAAAAATCTCAAAATGATGCGCGTCCTGAAACTTTTCGACTTTGATTTTCTTTATTATAATAAAACGGTTGTCTAAGTTAAATTGGCTCCATTATGAGGTGTTTTCTATCATAATTTCTGAGAAATTATGAGGTGTATCTACAGGTGTTTTCTAAACTGGCTTTGTGCCTCAAAAGGTTAAAGGTTGGGGTGTCTGAACTCAGTCGCAGTTGTTGATATAAGAGCGCTCTTTAGCAACCCAGACCAGACCTCGGCATCCACTGGCTTGGCTTGACTTGATTTATTATTTTTTTCCAATTATTTTCTAAGCTCTTATCTATGTTTCTTGAATACAATTGCAAATTGATTATTTTATTTTGGAAACAAAATTTGATTTTTTTGAATAATAATTCGAGTGTTTTTCGAATTAAAAACAAATGAAATTCTGAAGAAAAATTCTCAATTTTTGAAGAAAAAAATTCTTGAAAATCTTTACTTCTCGAATTTTTTAATAAAGGTGTTATCTGATCCTTTTTCGTTGTCGAATATCACTATTTGATTTTTTGCAAAGTATCGATCTGATTTGATCTTTTTCACATGCCCCCAAGTTTTTTTCATAAGTTTTGCCTTAAAAAGTCAAGCCAAGCAAGTAAATTGTTTCGTGCAGTCAAGACAACAATTTTTTTGGTCTTGTCAAGCCAAGGCAGCAATTTTTTTCGTCTGGTCAAGCCAAGCCAACGAAATTTCTCTAGATTGCCGACGTCTGACCCAAACTAATAAATTAATAAAAATATTATCAGGCTTTAACGCCTCGATCGGATGCAACTAAAAGTATAGAGTTTAAGTTAATAAATCAGTAATTTTCTTCGGTGTTTTGCTTTATTTTGTTTGAAGAGTGAGAAATGAATGAACAACATGCTTATGCTTAAAGTTTCTGAAAGAAAGCTAGATAATCAACCCTCAGTTTTTGTGAAGTAAAAGCTCAATGAGTTTTAATTAAGGGAATTAAATTTTTTTGTTATGTTTGTACAGCGAAGCTATTGATAAAAACCTCATAATTTTATGCTTAACTTGTTTTAAACGTTTTTCTCGATGTCTGTTATAAATGTTGATTCCAAAAATATTGATTATTTGAACATGTTTAAAAATGATTATAAATATAGAATAACGTTTAAACATAATAGAAGGTACAACTCTGAAAATTATTTTTTGAAAAATGAAATCAACAGGTAAATAGGTAATAATAACAGCATGTCACGTTTATGCTTCCGTTTTTTATTTTGCATTATTCGCTTTCCGACGATCAAAAGGGTTTAATCTGGCCAAAACGAAGGTGCTTGCCAAATTTTGAGGATGTGGGGGACGATAATTTGGCTCTTTTTTACACATTTTCAAGCAAAGTTTCTGAGAAACCTGGCTTCAGAAATAATTAATTTTTCTTCAAAATACGTAGTACAACTCTAAAGAAAGTTGCCAGTACTATTCAGAGCATCTGATACCTCAACCTACGCTCAGAAAATGGTTTTTAGTAGGCGTCTCTAAAAGTACTGAAAAGCCTACTCCTCATTCATTTCTGATCATTTTNTCGAACAATGTGAAGGGGAAAGCAAATTGGCTAATTAAGGGCACTAAACGGCGAATAGAAGGGTTTTTACGGCATATGGAGACAGAATAGAAATATGATTTCATTCATAAATTAAAACGCGTTGGGTTTCGAAATGACGACATAAATCATATATTTACTGAGAAAGATCTAATAGAACAAATATAAAAAACAAATTAAAGTATAGTTTTATGTACTCCACCTAACACAATAAACTCTAAATTGGGAAAAGAGTAAAGTTAGGGAAATCAAAGTTAAAATATCACATCAATTTAAGACCCACAGCAAGTATGTATAAAAACCTCTAACGCACAACAACAATGTCGCGAAATTGATTCCCCTCGTATTATCGAAAGAAATGGCTGGAAACATACGCAAAATGCACTAATATTAAAAATGTAAACCTCATTTATTTGGAGATTAATGATAGAAAAAATCTAAAGGTTCACACAATATGCTCCAAACACTCTGCAAATGCGGCAGTTTTTTTGATAACAACTTTTTCGATTTTCAAAGGAAAATTAGTTATCGACAAACATACAATTAAATTTTTGCCTTCAATAATTGGGTGTCTGAAATAAATTGGCACTAAAAAAGATCAAATAATATTAAACGCTGGCATAAACCTATGGCCACGACCGCGATACAAGATAAAAAGAGAGTGTAATCAAATCGTCATCCTTACCACTTCGGAAGACCAAGTATAGCAAAAAAAGAAAACCAACAATTGCCCCGCCAACAAAATGAAAAAACCTCGCGAGGAAAAACCCAACCCCAAAGAGAATTTAGAGTTTTTTAACCTAATTTAGTTGATATAGTCAAAGATCTGGGCGATCTCTAAAAAAACCTAAATTTGGCTATTGAAAATATAAATAAAGAGTTTTTCCGTTTTCTATGTTAAACTTAAGACATGAAAAACTATTCAGAAAAAAATACAAAATAACTTTAACAGAAACTCAAAAAATCAGAGATATTAATATCACAGTAGAATGAAACAGAACAAAAAATCAAGTAGTTAAAAATAGAAACGATAAAAAATATAGAGCATAAGTTTCTAATGTAAAATAAGAGGATTATCGATCATTTAGGGTAACCACGAACCCAATGAAACAAAAATCTCTTCAGCCACAAACGGTCCTACATTTCACAACCGGTGTCAGAGCGCGAAACAAGCGCTATTTAATACTGAAATATTATAATAGTGGAAGCACCATAAATGTACTACCATTAAGGTGTGAGCATAAATGACAAACGGCCGAAACTTTCACACATATATCTAAAGAACGGGGATCAATGAACGCCACACCACGCCCCATATAGTACAGAAATTTTTGCAAAAGAGCGAGAATTCACTCTTCTCGCTCAAACATAGCGCCACTCTCAAACATTCTCTAATAAATTTGTAATTTTTTGCATCAATCTACGCACCACGATCACCCCGCACCAACTCGAGGATCAGCACCAGCGCACAGTCTCCACACAATCATACACAAGAGAAAACCAAAAAGTGTGAGAGAGGAGCACATCACACTTGTCGAAAATAGAGTGGGTGAAGAATAAGAGTAATTCGTCTCGGGTCAACGCTTTCGAAAGAATGAAGAGTTTTGAAATCTCAGCCAAGCAAGCGTTACCAGAACTGGGATGCGTCGCGAGTATGGAGAGCGAGAGAGAGTTTTCTGTAAAATTTCATCTATGTCACGGGAACGCACGGGGAACCTATAATCGAGATGAAATAATAAAACAGAATTCGCTCGAGGAGTAAACCGAGAATTTAAACAAAAAAAGATTTTTTAACAAGAAATCAGTTATGGTGGTTTGGACAAACTTGTCACTTTATAATAAATTATATTGAAAAGCGCGGAAATCCATTGTTTTTAGTTTTGGAGCATATAATCAAATTAAATATAAATAGTACTATTCTACTTGTAAATATTATTTATATGAACACAACTCGGTAGCATTTTTAATATCAAAAAATAGGCGGTGGACAAATGCCTGCACCTTTTTTTTTTACATCGGACCTCGGTCATAATTAATTCAAAATCTGGCATAAATATATGCAAAAGTGAGCCTAAGCTGCCGATTGCTCTTAAGCCCGAAAAAGTCGATTTGAGATTAATTTTGGCGGAATCGCATAGTCGCAGGCAGATGCAGAATTTAATCTAAGAACTCTGGAAAAAAAATGAAAAAATGACTGTCAAATAACATTCCTCTGCCAAACCCAAGACCCCCGGCCAAAATTGATAGTTTTAGAGCGCAAGAATGGAATTTGAGATATATTGACCGATGCAAATACATTCTAAAAGAATTCTGGAGAGTATACATGCTCCCAGTTGCCGTACCAAATCGACTCTGGCAACAAAAACGTCAAAAGTTGGCCGAATTTGAGCGTTTTTGGAAAAATTTTCTATGGTCGATATCCAAATCAAACCGAGGGGTTGTCCCTAATTAGGGGGAAAGCCCTAATTGAGAGGTTTGGTCCCTAATTAAGGGGGGGATGGCCAATAAGGGTTTGATCCTAATCTAAGGGTGATGGCCCATAAGGGGGTGGTTCCCAATTAAGAGCGTTTGCCTAAAGGCCACTCCCACCCCGGCTCCGCCCCCACAAGATCCCCCTCAACACTCCACACCTCCACCTCGCCACCAGATAACAACTACACACTCTCGCGAGACGAGAGAGAGAGAGCTGTTAAATCATTTTCACGATCCTTTGTAATTCCCCCTACAGAGTATAGTAAACCTGCTGAATTTCATCACAATTCATTGCGTAAACTATTCGAATAAGGTCCATGAAGCAGAGCGAGCGAGAGAGAGCAGCGCGCAAAATCAGACAAATACTCGATACCATTGCATGTCGTTCTGAAATCCAATTGAAAAATTCGTTTTAGATTGTAGATACAAAGAGCGGTATCCACCCGTATCAATTGAAGCATGTTCACTCCTCTCCACTCCGCTTCCTACTTTACATCCGACGTCAAACCCCTCAACGTTCAAAAATACCACCCCGCCTCCCAACTCTACCATCTGGAAAAACTTTCTACGCGTAAACAACAGCGATTACCTCACCTGCTCAGAACTAACCTCAAAATAGGATAATACTAGTGTACACTTACAAAATAAAGGTACACATGCAAACGATCAAGAGAACGACTCATCAGAGAAAAAAACTAGGTCGCATAGCAAGAAAACGGTTCTGCGGACCCTCACCACCACCTCATCCCTCCTCCACCGCACACCACACCCTCCCACGTCGTTCCAACACGCACACCACACACACAACGTCCTCCCTAACCCCCCCCCGCCCCACCCCACTTCAAGAACCAGGGAATAATAATCTAACACTAATAAAAAGTGTACACCGACATACAATGACCTAATCATATTCTCTCGCACCAAACCCATTTTTAAATATATCCTATCTTTAAGAAAGGATTTAAGACTAGAGGTTAGGAAAACATCCGCGTCACTCACACTCCACACACACCCACACCGGTGCAAAAGCTGTTTTGATCCAGTGAAAAAAAATAGGTTGGGGTGAGAAGAGTAGTTCCGCCGAACCTAGTCTCTGCACCAACCCGTGTTCTCTGAAGAACAGTTTGCAACGGGTTCCAGTGGTAACTACCTTAAAGTTTTAGTGACACATAGAATATTCTCTATCAAGAAATTATTGAAATTAAATTATTTAAGCGATCATCGCCGCTGTGACGGAATGGAACTTCAAATAGGCAACATCTCAGCAATTGCATCCTTTAGGGCCGAATACAATAGGGCACATGAAAATAAGAAACAAGCCTTCTTTGCAAATTTAACTTTATTGGATCAAAGTAAATCGAACTTAAAAATTTGAGGCAAGTGCCGAACCCCTTAATAGTACCCAAACCCTTATTAGGGACCTACCTCCCCCGCCTTTGAATTAGGACCACCTCCCCTTAGATTAGGACCAAACCCCCCATGAATTAGGGGACCACTCCCCAAATCAGGGGACCAACCCCACCTAAATTAGGACCATTCCCTAAAAGGACCAAACCCTACATAGGGACCACCACCCACGAAATACGACCAGAGCCACCTACCTGAGGGCACCCAACAACGCTCCCGTAAATTATCCGGACCAAACGTCCTATAAAACCGCCGCACCCGAACAACCCCCTTCACTTAGAACCACTTACGAGGTAGGTCCCCCTAATTAGGGCACACACCATTTAATAGCCTGACCTCAGAACACCTAATAAGTCGACACAGACCCTCATAAATGGATACAGACAAAATTGTACAAAAAAACCGTCAAAAAGGACCAGGAAAAAATTTGACCGCGTTCGTCACAATAAAATGGACGGAATAGGCGCAAAAATGTTACTACCAAATCTGTAAATGAGAGACGCATCGAGCGATCAAGTATAATCTAAAAGAAATCCAGAGTTTTTGCCTCTAAAAAAATAGAAAAAGATCCAAAAAGTTGGCCGGTTTGCCAAAAATAGGTTATTTTAGAACCATCGTCGAAACTTGTTTTTCCCAAATCTAGCGAGTTAAATCGCCACTGAATCAGACTAGGACATAGCACGCCAAAATTGAATTCAATAAATCGAGCCATGTTTTTCGTCTTTTAAGAGCAACGCGCACATTGTATAAGCGCCTCACTAGATGTATGAAGATCTCTATCGCAGAATTCTTCAGAATGAAATTCATGACAACCTGTGATCGCTATAGAGTTTAGTAAGATCTAGTACCAGCTAAGACGAAGCATGTCAATGGGGAGGTTGAGTTATCGGGTGGGCGCAGCGTGTTCTGATGAAAGCGGGATCGCCTTGGCAGATGCGAAACTGGTGGCGCGGCGGGGAGGGGACGTGTGCCAATATCCCAGTGTTAGCAGCAATATTCTGGAGTAAGTGGAGAGAGCCGGTATGCGTGTTTAGTGCGGTCGAGGATCGAGAAAATGCAGAAAAAATAAAGCGTGCATAGCACAATTCCACCACGCGCGGAATAAATTATACGCTCTATATAATGCCTCAGTTAATTATTAAGAAAGTCAAAGTTAGCTTTAATTAAATAATTATTAACAAAATTCTTAAAGTAATAATTAATTTGATAGGGTCGTCTGAGATTACTCTCTCTTGCCTCGAGCTACTTCAATGAGTTGCCGGTCCCAACTCGAGTCCGATTGTGTCTGCAATGCCTAAGATTTTAGCGAGACTTGATTGGCGTATGAATGCTACTCACCTTCTCTACAGAGAGGCCTTCGGTACATCTAACACCACAAGGAACATAAATGTCAGAAAATGCTATGCCAGACAAGAACTTTGTTTGCGTTTATAAGGAATCATTTACGGACAAAAACCCTGCACAACATACCAGACCGCCTGCTTTATGCAATTTCTGGTACACGCCCCTCTCCTAGGAAGACATTACATGGAAACAACTTACAAAACACGAAATAATTCAGACACAATCATTTATCACTTTTTCCCGCTAAAAACGGCGCCAGAAGACGTAAAAAACGATTTAGTTATAAATATATTGGCGTGATCCATATTTTACCATACCGACTAACTGACCGCCTGCGAAATTTCTTGCATTTTTTTCTGTCGCACTTCTTGAAAAAATACCAGCAATATCGCACACACCAGCCTATACCGGACTATCCCCCATGACAGTACATCTTAGCTTCCTCTAAACCTACCGCCACAACAATAACAGTACGCCTCCCACCAGATAATATTAAATAACACTTCCACTTTTCAACACAGTCCCCACTGCGAAAACCTCTTCACATCTCCGGAGATCCGGACCTGTCGACGTTCCGAAAACATCTACACAACAGACCCACTTGAAGTTCAATCTCTCCACTCTGCTCTCGGTACGACATCGCCCCTACAACTCGCCCTTGTAGCATCTCGCCATAGACTTAACGAACCTGCTGATTAAAGCATGGAAAATACGTGCAAAACTCGCACCCCGCTCGACCACATCCGAGAAAAGGTGAAAATTGTTAAAAATGTGCCGACTAGGAGTTTTTCGGAGCCCACGGATGCATAAAAATCTACCTCAAGCCTATATAGCTATACGGTTCAAGTCTAACTACGTGACAACCACTGACACAAACATTGTACTATAATCATCTTTTAAAATGCATTCAGAATGACATTCATCGCAACCACATCATCGCAGGTCTGCGTTAGCAAATAAAAAAACGCAAAATGAAATCTCAACAATACCTATAGATCCTCGATTCCACAGCTCAACTCTCTAATACCATCGCCTGCAGTCACACAACTACAAACAAGTTCACTGCTCTACGAATTGACACCTCTCCTCGGAACGCCCATTAAGCACGACAGACGCAAATACATTTCGACATGACTGCGAGACCAAGCCAACCAACATCATTTTTCTGAGGCCCAGTTCTAGGTCATAATATACAACACTTCTCCAGCCAACTCGTTAGGAGATCTCATTACCACCCTTGGACATGCAATGCGTTCTCTGGTACTAACTTTTCGGCGGTCACCCTAATATTTAAATTAGCGAAAAAAGTTGCAGTAAAGATTTGAGCTGGCCATCAAACATCATAATGCTTGGTAGCTTGAAGAGCAATGCTAACTTAATAAATCAATTTTACCAACTACGATCAGCACCCTTTTACCGAAAACGCAATTGATTGGAACAATATCACCGGACTCTTTCGATCCGCCCCGAAATCCCAGCCCGCCCTATAACCCGGCCCTTGGCTGACCAACACCAACCACGTCAGCAGGCTAAATGTTCAGCCCGAAGTACCCACAACGATCAAATGAACTCCTCTGACTCGAGTCCTTGTGGTTATCATTCCGACCACGATTGCACAATTCCAACGCACAATCCCTCAAACAAGCCTCGCCACAACCAACTCACCGCTGATACTGATTATCGTTGCCATGTCGTAACCATCAGTCTTTTTATGAACGATATTAGTAATTACTAGGCAGCCACTGTTTGCTTCCGTTTAAAAGATGGTTGCACTAATTCAACTGGCGTTCTTACCGATCAAATCGACTCGCCTACTGTATTGTTCGCAGCTGGAGGTACCCAACCGCCAGTTCGCCGTTCGGGACAGCCCCCGCAGTCAATCATTCCGCCTCTCGCCTCTAGCTCCGCCCGCATTTCCACAGACCATCTCCCAGCTGCCATTATCAGGAGCATCTTGATAACATCAACCTATGCCAAAATGTTTACTTAGTAGCGCCTAACGTACTGCAAAAGCTACTCCCCATCCTCATCTCAACATTTTCTTAACTTGCTATGCAAATGATTAACTTCCCAAATACGAGAAGACTGCAGCACAAATTCGAACGAAGGCAAATTTTCTTAAATCTTCTCTTCTAGACTGGGGAGGGGAGAGGGGCAGCGAGGATCCGGCCAACAGCAAGCAGGTGCGTACGTTGCTACTAAGGAGGTCTAGCGGCAGGGGTTAGTCGGCTGGGAGGTTCCGCTGGCACACGCTGTCGCGTGCAGCCCGAGCGGGTCCCGCCGGGGCAGAGGTGGTGATGTATTGGGGTTTCACCCCAAACGCACCGTGCTAGGCATCCGTACGATCGACGGCCGCCGCCCCGGCTCCGGTGTCCGTACGCGCACCTACCCCGTCGTCGGCGTCCCCAGCTCGGTTGGAACCGAACGATAGCCGCCCACCGCGTCCTCCTGCCTGTGCAAAACACCTACCTGTAGACTTTTCAACGCTGTTTGACAACTAGAGGCATATAGTCTCTTAAAAAATTTTACCGGGGGCCGAAACGCATTATATTGAAGCTTAATGCAATAATAACAAGTAAAAAGATCAGAAATAATGAGGACTAGGGCTTTCAAGTAACTAGAGACCCCTACAAAAAACCCTTTTCGACGTAGGTAGGGTAACAATCTCGAATAGTGACTGGCAACTTTCTTAGAGTGTTTACTAGTATTGAAAAAAATTAATTATTCTAAGCAGGTTTCTCAGAAATACGCGAAAATTTGTGTAAAAAGAAGCCAGCAAAAATTTTAAACGGAAGCAAAAACGTGACATGCTGTAATTACTAATAAGTCGTCATAAAAAATAATTTTACGACATCAAAAGTCAGAATTAAAATTATTCACAGCATAAGTTTTGTCATCTTTTTGAAATTTCTTAATTGCAAATCGTCTCAGGATATCAACCACAAAGCAATTCAGAATATCAAGAATCATTTGATCGTTGTCTAATTCGGTTGAACTTTACTGTGACATGTTGTCTGGTAGCCAAGGCCAATTATAGCGCTGGTTCCGGCGATCAAAGTCATGATAATTGTTCCAATCAAATACTTTTTCGGTAAAGGGTCCTTCATCAGATATTTAAAATTTTATTTAATTCAACTGTTATAACACTCTATAATATTTTGAGCTCATTTTTGAACTTTTTTGCTCAAATTTTGAAATTTGGTACCGCGAAAGTTATACAAAAAGCATTGGCTGTACCAAGGGTGGTAGAGTCCCTAAAAAAGTTGGCGGAAAATTTTATATAATCCTAAACTGGCGTCAAAAAATGATTGGTGGTGGTCTCGCAGTCATCCGACAATAGATTATTTTGCTCTCTTAA